>JAOEJI010291333.1:0-11711 GCA_025448255.1 Umimayanthus chanpuru | reverse complement strand
GTCTATTTTTAAACAAGTTTGTAAGTTATGCTAATGAGAAAATGTAAACAAATGACGTCAGCTGAAACTCGCCTATTGGACTCAAATTTTCTGACAAAACTTATCTTTCAAAGCCCTAACATTATTCACAGCTGATCATTAAATTGTTCAGTAAGAAACTAAGGCACGTATGCTAATGAGTCAAAATATGTAAACAAAGATTCGCCTATTGACAGTAGGATCGGATCTGTCAGTAAAACAAAGAGCAAACAACGGTTGAATGATCAGAGATAAAACGATCTCCCCATGGGGAATTTCTGATTATATGCTTCGATTGCCGCATATCAATTAAATCAACAGCGTGGGCAAATCTTTGCGTTGGAACAGTGACGTACTGATGTAAAGACTCTAGTAAATCCAAAAGTTTGACAGTGTCAGGTTCATCAGGTACATCAACGTGAACGTTAAGTCGCCGTTGATAAGCAATCGTTCTTTTTACAAAACAATAGTTTCCAAATATGCAGAGAGTTCAGAAAAATATTGCTCGAAACAGGGATGTTACCTTGGTGGACGGTATATGAATACTTGGTCGCAAAACCCTTCAATAGATGAAATGGTGCGAGCGTTTGTAATTTTTCCTTGATCATTTTGCAGCAACACTTTGATTAACACAAAATACACTGGACACATTGGTTTTCAGGAAACCAACTCAAGCACTATAGCGCTTAACAAAATATACATTTTCTAGTTTAGAGACGCATAAATTGGCATTTGCATTTCATAAGACTTTGCCCGGTTGTGCTTCAATTTAACGGCGCTTAAAAAGACCGAGATCAAAATATTTTTGTTTTCAACTACTTTTAGTTAATCAGTGTTACTCAACCTTATTCCGCCTGTGTTTTTTGAGGGTGCCTTGGACTTTGGGGGCAAAGAGGGAGGGGGGAGGGGGCAGGGGAGAAAGTGCTCGAGGCCTTTTACTCTAAAACTATTTATGGTATCATTCAAATGAGATTCGGTGGGGTAGTAGAAAATAATAAACTAATTAATTTGGTGTAGTTTAATTGGCATATGACATCATCATTACGCCATAATGGTGTCATAACTGTGAAAATTGCAATTGTTGGTTTTTAAAGATATCTCGCTGATTAAAAGTAGAAAAGTTTAGAGAGGTTTCTGACTTGAAAAAAACATTAAATGAACGATACAAAATGAAAAGAAAACTTCCCTTTTAGAACATAAATAACAGTATTTTGAAAAAAGTAAGTACTACAAAGCGCGTGGTTTTCAAGCGAAAGTTCAACATTTATACCTTGCATTAGCACAAAAACTATAACATTAAGTATTTACTTAAATTCCTTATATTTAAGCAACATTTTCAAATGCATTTCGACAAGGAAAAGCTATAACTTTTGACACACTGCAAAGTACAAGGCCGCCATCTTGAATTATTTAGCCACAATTTGATCAAATTTCACTCGATTTTGTTTGCTCGAAGCAATCTCTTTTAATTGAAGTTCCTGTATGTTGCAAAGACGACGACATTCTACAAAGCATCAAGCACACACGGTGTGTGTAAATACTAGGAGTACCCTGTTAAAGAAAACTAACAATGGCGTCCAAACATTCTACAAAGCATCAAGCACACACGGTGTATGTAAATACTAGGAGTACCCTGTTAAAGAAAACTAACAATGGCGTCCAAACATTCTACAAAGCATCAAGCATACACGGTGTGTGTAAACACTGGGAACAAATACTTGGAGAAAAAGAACACTCTTCAGCCTCGTGATATTCGTGTTTAGACATTTAATATTCAACTTATTAAAAGCCATTCAAAACAGATTATTTCTCATCACGTAAAAATCTGTAATCGGAAGCCTTTTTGAGGTTTGAAAAGAGGAGTGAGTTCCATTTTCTGATGTTATCTGTTTTCATTTTTTGGTGGCTTAACTGGTTTACACAGCTCGGCTACTTGCTGCACTGTACGTTTTATCAACTGGTTATATTTGCTGTGGTTTGCAATAAAATGGCCTGATAAATATAAAGAAGAATGACAATTGATGGAAATTTATTCTCTTGACTTATATATTTTGTTTAGAATGGGAAGCACTAGGTGGAGGACTTTATTTTTGTAGTGGTTTTAAAAGTTTGCCGAATTGTACCATTTTACCAAATGGTTTCAGATATTTTGGTAAGATTCTTGTTTATACAATAAATAATAAAGATAAATAAAAAAAAAATGGTCAAACTCGCTGAAAATATATTCCCGATAAGTCATTTATTCTGTTTAAAGTGGGAAGCAAGTGGAGCAGCTAACTCTTTGTTCTAAAAGCCTTCAACAAAACATCATAGTTCTGCCCCTTCAGTATTTTTTCATGCTTATTAAACCAATAGTTCGGTTTGTTAGTAATGAAATATACATTGAAATTTTGTTTCTTTTTTCTACTGTCTTTTTTACAGACATCAAAGAACTCAATCGATCAGCTTTTCGTTAAAAGCAAAAAATGTTTGCAGGACAACAGTTTTGGGATTGGGAGCCAGAAATCATTCTATATACACAATTACAATATAATAATAAAAATAATAATAACAATAATAAATAGTAATATTGATAATAGTAATAATAATGACAATAACAAAAACAATAATAATAACATAAACAATAATAATAATAATGACAATATCAATATCAGTAACAAGAATAATAACTTTATCTAATGAGGATAACACATAACAGTAAAGTCTGAACAATCAATGACCCTCAAATAGGTAAATCGTTCACAAGGTTAGAATTGGACTGTCTATCTATCTGACTATCTGCCTATTTACAATAAGAACTTTAACATAACTGGAAGTATACAAGATAGGAAAAACTATCTATCGACCTATTAAATATTTAAAATGAGATAAAAACGTGTTAACAGTCAAGAACAGAGATGGACATTAATAAGGGTTTAGGAAATGTGAAATTGATCCACTTAACTGTAGGCATTGAATAAAAAAGTTTTCAAGTTCTTTTTAAAAGTTTTTAGGCCTGGAGATCTCCTGATTTCAACAGGCAGATCGTTATAGAGTTTAGTGGCAGTAACGGCAAAGGAAGTCCACCACCCGATTGTAGCGTTGAGAGCAGAGTGAAATTTCCACATAACGCGAGGTTCTTGAGGAACGGTTACTGACTCTGGTCAGACTGTTTTGTAAGTAATAAACAGAACTTGAATCAATGATATATTTGAAGATAATGCTGCATTTGTTTATTTTCACTTCGTGATAAAATGGCACCCAGTTGAGTCTAAGAAACAACGTGGTGGTTTTCTCTCTGTCGTTTTTACCTTTAAGAATGGTTGGGATTTTTAAAAGTTAGTATCCCTGAATAAAACCTATTCTCAACAGCAGCTTGCTTTGATATACTGGTTGCAACGAACGCTAGTTTCGCCCAGTTCAGTATAGTACACTAGAAAAGCCCCATTTTAGTCTAAGAAAAAAATAAACAAATGTCAGGAAAATTGTTAATGAAGGAAGCTTTGAGTTTCAATTTCGTAATTTCAATTTCAATTTTTATTTATGGATTAATAGATAGCATACTGTAAGTATATAATCGAATCGAGCTTAATTGAAACTTGATCACCAACGTTTATACGTATTCTCGACCGCCTGCTTTGAACCCCTGAGAACTTACAATTTGAAGTTTATTGTTAATCCCGCATTAAATGGTGTCTTTTGAGCGACCAAAACCTTGCGATATTTTGCTACTCTTTCAGGTCACAAACTTTCAATTTAAAGAGTCCGTCCCTCAAATACCAACTCTTTGATCATGTTTCAAAATAAGAATAACGTTTAAGAATCCCTTAGATTTTCCTTGGGTATAGTGCGAGGTAACATAGGAAGAATGTTCTATTGTTTCTCTTATGGTAAACGTTTTCACTCCTTTCATCGGCATCTATTCCTTCAGGGATAAGTATAAGTAAGAAGTCGATTCTAAATTGTGTTTCCACATCGTTTGTATTAACACTGGTCATTCGTGTTCATTTCAAGAGTTGCTATTAAACCGTTTATCGACTGCTTTCCTTGTGTCGACTGTTGAGTTCAGTACGAATTGATTATTGAAAGAAAGAGATAAGACAGAACTCGAGACGAGTTTTGAGAAAGTCTATTTCTCTATAGGTGACTGTTGCTAGTATTCTGATACTCTGGCTGCAGCTAGTAGCCCGCGTTAACCTGGCCTGAGCTGTTTTGGTTGAAATCCTAAAAATTAAAAAGCAGTTCGGTCAAGTGTTTGCATGGCACGAGCGCTAAGAACAAGTAAATACCGGAAAGTTGATCTTGAACACACTGGTGCCAGCTATCTTCTAAGGCTCACACCTTTCCCGTTACGAAGGAAATAAGGCAGCTACTTTAGAGGCTTGACGCCAGCTGTATTGTAGAATTGCGTGCACCATTAAGCATTCATTTGAAGACTTCACGTTTTATTTGGTATGGAACCTTTATTCCTTACCTTCAAACCTAAAAATATAAAACCAAAAAAAGGAAACTTGCATTCTTTTATTAATTTTGTTTTCAGAGTTACATTAATGTGAAATTAACTACGAATTTTCAGAAATACATTTAATGAGTAGCTGATTATTCAAAATCTTGCTATCATTTTTACTCAAATATTGAAACTAATGCGACTCTTTCTTTTCAGGAGTTGTTGTTAGAGGGTTTCAGACGCACTTTTCAAATTGACCGAAATCTTGCGATATTTTGCTACCTTTTCAGGTCATAAACTTTCAATTTAAAGAGTCCGCTCCTCAAATACCAACTCTTTGATCATGTTTCAAAATAAGAATAACGTTTAAGAATCCCTTAGATTTTCCTTGGGTATAGTGCGAGGTAACATAGGAAGAATGTTCTATTGTTTCTCTTATGGTAAACGTTTTCACTCCTTTCATCGGCATCTATTCCTTCAGGGATAAGTATAAGTAAGAAGTCGATTCTAAATTGTGTTTCCACATCGTTTGTATTAACACTGGTCATTCGTGTTCATTTCAAGAGTTGCTATTAAACCGTTTATCGACTGCTTTCCTTGTGTCGACTGTTGAGTTCAGTACGAATTGATTATTGAAAGAAAGAGATAAGACAGAACTCGAGACGAGTTTTGAGAAAGTCTATTTCTCTATAGGTGACTGTTGCTAGTATCCTGATACTCTGGCTGTAGCTAGTAGCCCGCGTTAACCTGGCTGAGCTGTTTTGGTTGAAATCCTAAAAATTAAAAAGCAGTTCGGTCAAGTGTTTGCATGGCACGAGCGCTAAGAGCAAGTAAATACCGGAAAGTTGATCTTGAACACACTGGTGCCAGCTATCTTCTAAGGCTCACACCTTGCCCGTTACGAAGGAAATAAGGCGGCTACTTTAGAGACTTGACACCAGCTGCGTTGTAGAATTGCGTGCACCTTTAAGGCATTCATTTGAAAAGAATTGACGTTTTATTTGGTATGGAATCTTTATTCCTTACCTTCAAACCTAAAAATACAAAACCAAAAAAAGGAAACTTGCATTCTTTTATTAATATTGTTTTCAGAGTTGCATTAATGTGAAGTTAACTACGAATCTTCAGAAATACATTTACTGAGTAGCTGATTATTCAAAATCTTGCTATCATTTTTATGGAAATATTTAAACTTCAGGAGTTGTTGTTAGAGGCTTTCAGACGCATTTTTCAAATCTATTAATTAATGTTTTCTAAATATTAAACGAGGTCCTTCAGTGATCTTTAATACGCTTCAAATATCCTCATGAACTGAAAAGCATATTGGAATAGGAACAACTGTTATCTCTGTAGAGTGTCGGCTTGAACTGTAAAATTACAAGTATCTATGCGAAATGTCAATTCAATTGATAATTTTTCTCCCTCCTGAGGGGAAGGTGTGGAAGAAAACATCTGTGAAAGAGTTGAAAAAACTTCATTAACGGATTCAGTAGAACTACAACCAAAATAGAATCAGCTGTCAAAAGTGAAAAACGATTCCGCCCCAACTGCCAACGAACTTCCTCAAGAAAAGCACATATAAAGTTGTCTAAACTCTATGTTTTGTCTGTTCAGTATTCCCGTTGTGAACTTATTCAGGTATCTGGAATTGTTCGAGAGAATAGAACTCGACTGAAAACTTAACAGAAACTTATTTTCAACAGTCAAATATTGCACCACTGGGAACTTGTAAGTTGTAGTTTATATTATTATTTTCTTTTCATTGATGGAATCGTTGGATCTTCGGAAATGTTTAACATGTGTTTCTATGGAGCATAGTTTTTGATAAATACTATTAGTATTTTTATCACATATAAATTGCATCTATCTTTTGATTCTGCTGAGTGGCTAAAGCATATAGAATACGCGCTCTATAAATTGTATTATTATTATTGTTGTTATTATTATTATTATTAATATTATTAAATTAGAATAAACACCAATAGTTTTCAATACAAGATATTAAATAATATAGTATACACCAATTCCCGTTTGGCGAAAATTGGATATGTTCAAAGCGATTTGTGTACATTCTGTGGAATGTGTCGAGAGACAAGAGATCACTTGTTTTTCTTTTGTTCTTTCTCTGAAAAGTTTTGGAATGAATTTGCAAATTACTGGTTATTAGTTTCAGGAACACATTTTACTCCGACTTTACAAAATGTCATAGTTGGAAAATTTGATTTAGATTCAGATTTTAGAGAGCAAAAACTACTTAATTATTTAATATTACTAGGAAAACTACACCTGTGGAATAGCCGCAAAAGTAATATGAAGCCGAAAATGTCATCGTTTACAGATTTAGTCAGACAAAAACATATGACTGAACAATACATAGCGAAGAAAAATAATTATGAAAAAGAATTCAAGAAGAAATGGGGCTTGATCTCAAAACTATACTAAATGGGATGAATATATGAAATGATAAGAAATGAATAGGGGATGAAGTACTAAGTATTAAGCATTATTAGGTATTAAGCATTTAGTATTAAGTAATTATTAAATATTAACTGTTAAGTACTAAGTAATAAATATTTAGTATTAAGTATTACACAGCCACAATGTAAACTACTGCAGCATAATAATAACAGAAATAAAGGCAAAAAAAACACAAAAAAAAGTTTCGGAAAAAAAAGAATAAACGGTTAAAAGTTTGATAAAATACTTAAATCTTTAGAATCCAAACTTTTTCCACTTAAAGGTTATTATCAAGGTCACGCGTACTTAAAAAATTGCTTAAGTTAGTCTCGCTGGAACAAGCTTGCAATATAGCAATTGACTCCTTTATTGAGCAATGGGCTTTTGAATTCCTACAAACTCCGTGCTGTGTAAATGACTCTCCAATTAAATTCATGATCATGGGACTAGTGTTGTTTCAGGTTTCGAGCTGGCTCAGAATTATGTGTAGGGTTATTCTCTCCTGCCGTTCTTACTTCGACGTTGCGCAATGTTTCATTAATACATAGGTTTCACCACAGGAACAATTGCCTTGGTATACAACATGAAATGGGTGGGTGTTTTTTGTCCTTTAGATTAAATAGACTCTTTATTTTCCTGGTTTGTGACATGATGTGGACAGAGTTCTTGTCAGTGAATGAGTTCAGTTTCGCAATGAATTTCTTGCTCAGTTTCTCATTGCGGTCAAAAAACGGTAGCTGGATGGATATTTTTTCCTCTCATCGAAACGAAATTCAGGGATTAGTTTCCATTGTCCTCATTCTGTTTGTGTAGTGCTGGAGATAAAAAGTATGGGATAGCTGGCGTCTTTGTACACATTATTTAAGAGATATAACAATATAGCAATAGATAAAAAATAATTATTTTAGAATTTTTATGTTGTAATAATTTTGTTATCGTGTCATCGCTTCAAAGCGCAAAATTCGGTGCTACGAAAAACGATTTGTTTAAGTTGTAGTATATTTTTAAAGTGCTTGATATCAACAAACAAAATGTCCCAATAGCAGTTATTGTGTATTAACTAAGAGGAGTTATTGGATCGGAAAGACTATTATGGTCTGTTCGTTTTGTGTCTACTGCAACAATACGACAATAAACTAAGGTAGTGCTTTTCTTAAATACATCATACTGTTCAACCGAGAGAATCTATGTTGTAAACTTTACGCTTATAACTGATGGAACAACTCTATTTATATGCATCGCTTGGGTTTGCTTTTCAAAAAGAATGTCGCCAGTGCAGTTTATTCTGTGCTTTTGGCAGTAACTGTTTGTTTATTGTTAGCAATACCGATTCTAAAGTGATCCAGGAAAGCATTACAAAAGTCCTTACCATTTCATCTGTTCATAAAGATAAATATATCTATGCAAATAAAGTAACAACACAACCACTTTTGCTATAAGGTGTTGTATTGTATTGTGTATGTGGTGTGGTGTGGTGTTGCGTTGCGTTGTATTGTATTGTGGTTTGGTGCGATATGGTGCTGTGTTGTGCTGTGCTGCCAAATTCTTCATAAACGTTACCTTCTTCATCTTCCCGTAGGTCAAGTCAAGTAGCAATGAGCTTGAAGCTACTTGTAGTTTCACTGCTCATTGTTGGGATTGTCGCCCAGATGGAATCACAAGGACAATGTCCACCCATCACGTATTTTTACTACAACTTTGGTAAGTAAAGTATATCCTTCGTAATACTTTGCCCTGTAGGACATTCTATGTAACAGGTCACACGTAAAAGATGTTGTTAGCTCGGCTTGCGGAACGATTGCATGTTTTTGCTTTGGCGATTATTGTTCATGTTTTTTGCAAAGTAAAAGGTTATATACTAATTTGTGGTTGTGTATAAAATATTGACTTAAAAAAATTACAAATATTCGAATCGATAATCTGATCCTTTTTGAGGAATTAAAACATTGTTGCAATTGGCCGTTCCCTAGCTAGGGATCTCAGAAGTGGAACATACGCCTATGGAACGTGGGTTGTGAGGATTCCAACTGCAGAAAAATTCTGTATTGATAAAAATTCTACTTTTTTTCAAAAATTTATGCGTAACTCAAAGTATGTAAAACCGTAATCTTTGCACTTTTGAACTCCTGCAATCCTGTTCTCCGATGGACCTCCTCAACGTTACTACTAATAAAGCGTCCTGTCAGCAACTCGGCAGCAAACAGAAACGACGCTATTAACACGTGTCTGACTGAGTTACAAAATTATCAATGTAGAATTTTTCTGGAATCTTTACATTCCATGTTAGACTAAAAAGAAAAATGAGGAATAATAGTAGTAATAATAGTAGTAGCTGTAGCAGTAGTAGTAGTAGTAGTAGTAGTAGTAGTAGTAGTAGTAGTAGTAGTAGTAGTAGTAGTAGTAGCAGTAGCAGTAGCAGTAGTAGTAGTAGTAGTAGTAGTAGCAGTAGTAGCAGTAGTAGTAGTAGTAGTAGTAGTAGTAGTAGCAGTAGTAGTAGTAGTAGTAGTAGTAGCTGCAGCAGTAGCATTAGTTATAGTAGTAGTAGTCGTATTGCAGTAGTAGTAGTAGTACTAGTAGTAATAGCATTAGTGGTCGTAGTAGTAGTAGTAGAAGTAGAAGTAACAGTAGCAGTAGCAGTAGCAGTAGAGTAGTAGTAGTAATAGCAGTAGCAGTAGCAGTAGTAGCAGTAGTAGAAGTAACAGTAGTAGTAGTAGTAATTTCGAGATGCAGATATGGCTTGGAGAGATGTCTAAAACACTAGAATCATTCACCTCAAAAAGGTTGTTAGTTGATAAATTGAAGAAGAGAACGCCAGAGCAGTTTATTAAACAAATAATCGATGAGACAGAAGAAGCGGCGAGTGACGAAAACCTATATGCACTGCAGACAAATCGTGGGAAAACGTATTATTTCGCCGAAGATTTTAGGCCAGTAGATGAGAAAGCAGCCGGACAATCGATCAGATTTCAACTGGACATTGGAGCCACATGCAGCACTTTAACCGTACACGATTTCCGTAAGCTATCCAACGGTACACCAGAACAGTCACAGACTGAACTGAGACTCTATGATCAGTTAATAGTTAAACCTGTAGGTCAGGATAAGTTCTGAGTTAGTTCCAGTGGAGTCACTCGGAAAGCACACTTCCAGGTAGTCGAGAGGAACCAGTGTCACTTCTTTCCGGCAGAGCATGAGAAGCCTTACAGCTAATGAAATTCAACGAGGAATCCGTTAACCAAACCAGCTCAATCAGCACAGCCCCAATGACAATGCAGCAAGTCCTACATGATTATAAAGATCTGTTCACAGGGATTAGGAAAATTACTTGGTACTTACCATTTTTACACTGACGCAACAGCCAAACCAGTACAAAATGACCCCAAGCGTGTTTCTATACCAGTCAAGGACGAATTGAAGAAGAAGATAGACGAGCTCGAAGAGCTAGAAGTAATCGCAAAGGTGAAAGACCCAACCCCTTGGATCAGTAGCATGACATAGCACCCAAGTAAGCCAATGCCAAGATATTCTCTGTAGTCTACGAAAAGGATGGATTTCTGCAAGTTGTATTCGGTGAGCCGTCAAGCTGTCTTACAACATTCTGGACACTCTTTAGACCGTACCGACAATTGCGAGTGTCATTTGGTATACAGTTAGCTCTAGAGGAGTTCCAGCGTTTTCGATGAGTACATCGAAGACTTAGAAAGACAAATGATACCGAGAAAGAAGTCCCAGAGTGTTACAACGGCGTAATGGGGGGCTTTCTTGACAGATGCAGGAAACCAGCCCTTGGGTTAAACACAAAGAAGCTCAAATTCAAGTTTGACAATGAAGCCTACCTGGAACATGTTGACGGTGCAAACCATCTGTAACATGTCGTAACCAACTGATGCGGCTGGCGTACAACGGCTCTTAGGAGTAGTCATTTACTTATCAAAGTTCCTTCCTCAGCTGGACACTGTAGCCGAGCCACCTCGTCGCCTGACCGGCAAAGAAGCCTTCACTAAAATTAAAAAGCTCATCATTGAAACTCCAGTGTTGCACTACTATGATGCCAGTAAAGAAGTAACTCTTGAATATGACAGTTCAGATGTGGACTTGGGCGCTGTTATCACATAAGAGGGGCTTTCGGATGCATATGCCTCCATAGCCCTCACCCGAATCGAAAAGGAATGCCTGACTATATAGTATTTGCAGCAGAATGTTTCAGAACGTGGCAACGGAATATTCGAGTCTTAACAGACCACAGGCCATTGGTCCCTATCTTTAAGAAGCCAATCCTCGCTGGTCCAAAGAGCTTGCAACGAATAAGACTCAGACTACAGAAGATTTCACTCAGCTTGGACTACAACCCGGGTCCCAACATGCGCATCAGTAACACCCTGTCTTGCGTAACTTTTCATATAGGCCAACCTAAGTCACCAATTTCTGCCGACACCCTTGCTGGTCCTCGAGTGACACGTGGCCTGATTATCAAACAACCAGCTAGGTTGATTATTTTGCTAAATATCTTCTTTTGTGTTATAGCATATATATATATATATATGTGTGTGTGTGTGTGTGTGTGTGTGTGTGTGTGTCGATAAAATTGTTGCATCAGGATGAGCACTGTCAATTCAGCTCGAACTCTGTTTTTGAGATTAGACGAAACACTATTTTTGACATTTGTTGTTCAAAGAAAGGGAGATGTTACAGTAAACACCCGCGTATAAGAACCTACATTTTTGCAAGTCAGCCTGAACTGGTTCTTATATTTTGGATGTTCAGTAAGAAATCAGGCTGTTTAGGTTCTTAATAAGGTTCTTATTTTTTT
>JAOEJI010291111.1:0-11722 GCA_025448255.1 Umimayanthus chanpuru | reverse complement strand
GGAGGCCCATGCTGCTAGCAGATTCTCAAGAAGATTTCAGTAAAAATAAAATCCGGCGCATAATTACTGTAGTATACTACTACACTTGCCTTAAGGCTCGTGCGTATATGGAAAATACAAGTGACGTGTGGCATATTCCACAGTAAAACTAGCATATACCACACGTATCAAGGTCTGTATCATTAAGTACCACGGCCAAGATATTCGCCTTTCCACACAGTGTTTAAGCACAAAAGCAATGGGGTGAAAGTTGTAGTTGTTCATGATTACACAAAACGCCATGGTTTGTGTAACTCACTGTACTTTGAGTGCACAAGTTGTACACTCATCCCTCAGAGAACTGTTCAGCACTACAAGAGTTTCTTCAAGATCCAGAGAGATGAAATGTGAAACAAAATCCGATTTTGCGTCGTTTCAAATTCAATATTAATAGAATTGGATGAGATATTCAGTATAACTAATACATATACCGAAATATCAGTTGAAAAATTTAACTCGAAGATGCGCTTTGCATCATATTTGAGAAAATTGTACGGAGCTCTCTCCACTGGGTGAGCAACTCCCAACATCTGCACATGCGTTTTGCAAGGAGAAGACAGGCCTCACCAGCTAAGCAAAACACCAGCACGTCATCTTCAAACAGAGCTGCCAACGACACATTGTTTGCAAGCTTTACAACTCGCCAAAACGAACGCTACTGGCCACGATGCAAGTTTTAACACGTGTGTATTGCCTCAGGGTTTAGTCACAAGTTTAGCCACAACTATGTCACTCAAATACAAGCGGGGGCGAATCAAGATGTCCATACTTGCCAAACAACACCGGAATTATATCTTTTCCCCTAAAAACCGACGAGAGGGAAAAGGAGCTTCGACAAGACAGTGACAGGCAATTTATTATGGATGGAATTATAAAGGGATTTCAAATTATAACAAACAACACTCATCGTGACTTATGAAACCGCCATTCACTTATACTGTTGCCAATTGTTTTGGTCCGATTGAAGTCAAATGTGACAGAACCACAGTCAAGCGTTACGGAGTTTTATTTACAAGTCTGACTTTGCGCACCATAAGAAAATGGAGTTTACTATTCAAACCTGAGAAACAAAGATTCAGCTTCTTAATTCTTGGTGTACTGGCTGTGGAAAAGCTGAGTGCACTGGAACACCAACACAAGACATTGCAATCTTTACTGGATGAAGTTTATGGTATCAAGGTACGTGTACAGGAAAAGAAACTAGCAGAAACTTCAGCTGAAGAAGTGAAAACCTGGACAACACAAATTCAAACATCATTCGAGCCATTTGAAGACGCTATAACGGAAATAGAGCAAGCCATTGAAGATCTGAAAGACATGGAAAACAAGAAATGGACATCGCGGCCATGCAAGCCAGAGACGAATAGTTTAAAGAACAGTTGAATTTTGAGAATGAAAAATTGAAACAGCAGTAGTACCATGAGGAACAGTTTATAGAGGAGAAAAGAAAAGGATCTCACGGACAAAAGATGGACAAACAACACGAGGTGAACACTAAGCTGCCAAAACTTATCACGAAAAACAATGGCATCCACGCTGACTGGCTGAGGTTCTGGAACCAGTTTGAAGATGAAATTCATGCTGCGGCTATACCAGCAGTGATTAAGTTCACCTACTTAAAGGAACTTGTTGATCCAAAAGTGAGAGCAGGCATCAATGGGCTTCCTTTCAGCGGTGAAAGACCAAGAAACATCCTCGACTCAAGGTGGGGCAAAGCTAGTGAAATATGTAATGTTTATGTTAATGGGTTATTATTACTGCCAACCATTCATGGTTCTTCAGCTAGCCAAAGTGCACAGCTTCTATGAAAACCTTGTGTCAAGTCTACAATCATTACAAACTTTGGGAAAGCTTTAAACAGTCAAAAAGAAAATCAGTACACAGTAAAAGTGAAAAGATAATAGCACCTGAGAAAGACCCCCTTGAGTGCTTGAGGACTCTAATTCCAACCCCCCTGGATCTCGACTTGCAAATACAAATACAGGCAATCACATTACTTGTGATCCCGAGGCTCTCATGAGTCTCCTGACTTAAAGTCTGGCCCTTCCACAACTGCGATCGAAGAAGCAAGTCAGTTATTGCAAAAGAGGAGAGAAGTCCAATGGTAAAGATTATATTAGAAGCAAGCTCAAATCCTTTTTATAAGCTTAATGAATATATGTAATGATCAAGATCTTCTGTTTTAAATTTACAGTGTAGTACCTTTTTTAAAAAAAAATAATAATAATTGCAGTACGGTATTATTACAGCAACCTAAGATTTACTTCCCCTATTGCCATGCCGTCTACATGTATACCCTTGCCGGGGAACAAAAAATTCCAGCTTCAAAAGTCTAAATTAGGCAAAATTTCGACATGTTTGGGAATATAAAGAAAAACTGTGTCAACAAGTGTTTTCCAGGAGGATGGGTTGTTGTTCAAGAATATTCGAATAAAATGGAATTTGACTTGTTCAATACTGCAAACTTTAAACAGGGCACGAGGGTCTGTGCAAAAGTTTGAAATGGGAAGCAAAAGTTTCAAATTTGCAGATACCAACGGAATTCTTCAGCGGCTGTTAAGAAAGACAAGATTTGTGTATTACAAAAAACTCCGAAACAACAGTAGACAATCGTTCATATTCCAACCCTGGCTAAATTTAAATTTTTATTACATTTTGGGGCCTTCCCGAGAGGGGAATAGTAATTTTATGTTCTTACGAGGAAAGCACGAGTTCAAAATACAATTGCCATTGTAGTTCCTACAACCTGATTGGCTAAGTTGATGGTTTCCCAACAACCTGAAAACGATTTCCCACTCATTCTTTCTTTGACTTTCGCTTTGCGTCTGTAATTGTCTGGTTCAGTGGTCTCACCATTAGGAGTACAAACAGACAACTAGAAATCAAATGGCGAATCCACCGGATAAGCATGGAGAAATATGGATAAAAACGGCAAATATTGGGGATTTATGGAGAAAAACGAAGCGATCAAAGACACAATACAACATAGGTGCTGATAATGAGATATCTTATTAATTTTTGAGTACAACGTCCCCCACAGCTCATGCGTCGAGCATAAAGTGTGGTCTGATTTTAAAGGCTAGTACCAATTGAAACATTTGTAACATGTTATAGACATATAAGAATAACAATCATAGCATAAATTAATTCCTTACTATGACTGTGTTTACTAGTCAAAAGCTTGTCAGTAAGAAATGATGTTGTGAACAAGCAACCAACTGGAACACTGTCCTTTGAAGACTTTAAAACAAGAAAGGAGGCAGATAGAAGATCCCAGTGTAAACCTGCAAAGTTCAAACGGCCAATCCAGAAAAGTGTGCCAGAATCAACGTTAAAAGTTCAATCTTGTTACGAGTAATGAAGATGCAGGCCATCTGAAAAAAGTTAAAGGGAGGACGATACTTGTGCTGCTCAAAACTCAATCAGATACCAGAACCCTACTGACAACTGCAGTTGAGAAGCATGGTACACACTTTAAGGACTTCAACAAGTTATTAGATTATGCAGTACCGTATTCAGACATGCCTCTGGTGTGTTACTTACCAGGGACCAGCATATGCATATAGCATGTGTATACCAGAAAAATTCAAAATAACAGGAGGCGTTAAGTGTAGAAAGAGTTATTTTTCAATGATAGAATAAATGTTACATATTCATATCATATTAACAGCCAACAACCATAAAGGTGTCAGTTAATACGTTAACATCGTTTTAAAGAACTCATTACAATTTGCGTCAGACATTATTTATTGTAATTTGGGTACACTTACAGCATGCGTAGGTTGAGTTTATTACAAAATCCTGCACACTTTAGTACACAATGCACACATTATAAAATTCCGCTATCATTATTACAAAATCGGTTGTTGTTACAAAATGCCGCAGAACAGACCAAAAGACGTGACCAAAAGCTACAGAAAAGAAGAGCACATATCCAACACGATGGTCTGGAGCTAGAACAACCAACAAACAATCACACATAAACATCAACCGTGTGCTTTGACAAAAAGCTGACAAGTATACAGAAAGGCATTGAGGGTATGATACTTTAGGCCACACCTCCTAGATTAGAGAAATTCCCCTATGAATCAGATGTAATGCAAGATTACCCCATGGATCCTTTCCAAGACGAAAAATGAAAAGAAGTTGCAGACAAGGATGACAGCGCAACCAATGTTGAAATCACTGGATCAGGGACTGGCCAAATCTAAAACACAAGGTCAGAAAGATGGATGATAAAGAGTGGCAAGGTACTAAAAGTGGAGAAATGCTCTGAGATGAAGTTATAAATGTGGCACAATCCATTCTTTACAATAAACTCCCTTTTATGCGAGCATCTTGAAGGCAGAGTCCTTAGACCCACACACCAGTTCTCTGTAAGTGCGAAGAGTTTGGTCAAATCTTACACACTAGACAACTCCATTGGGTTAGTATTTCCAAAATTGGTTGTCATAATCAAAAGTTAATTATAATGACAGACTCTGTGGCGAAAAACCAAATGTTGCTAGTATCAAGCAAATAGCTAGCACTTACAGGTAATTACATTTACAGCTAAAAATAAATGTGAAGGCTGTGCAGCAGCTATGGCACACCAATTGTAGCAATATTCAAATCAATGAGTATTTTCAGTTCAACGCATATTCAACTTCAATTCAACCCCAATTCAATGTCAATTCAACCTTCATTCAATGTCAATTCAACCCTCATTCAATATCTATTCAACCCTCATTTAATGTAAATTCAACCCTCATTCAACGTCAATTCAACCTTCATTCAATATCAATTCAACCCTCATTCAATGTTAATTCAACCCTCATTCAATGTCAATTCAACCCTAATTCAATGTAAATCCAACCCTAATTCAATGTCAATTCAACCCTTATTCAACGCCAATTCAGCCCTTATTCAATGTTAATTCAACCACTCAACTGTTCAGCACGTATATAAATATTTAATCCATATTAAACGTCTTTTTAATTATTAAATTCATATTAAACGTCTATTTAAATTATTAAATCCATATTAAATGTCTATTTAAATGTTTAACCCAATGATATTAACTTTTGAAATTTTCTTTTAGTCATTTTCTTATGTAATGTTGTACATGTGGTAAATAAAAACCGTTTCAACTGTTTCAATTCAAACCATTCAAGTCCCAGCGAATTTTAAATTCCCAGAGCCCCTTTCAACGGATGTCCCTTTAGGCACACTTTCAATATATCTGGCTTATTCCTTGCAGGTCTTTTATTCCCGCCTGTTTGATCTTGGGGAAGTCAGAAAAACTATATCAAAGAACTTTTAAATTCATTCTATTATGGAAAATCAGTTTAACTTTTTTGGCAACTTGCCTTATGCAAGCTTCCGACTTTGTTGCTGAAATGGCCAGGGAGAGTTCGTCTAATTCTAATACATCAGTGAGAGTTCCATGAGCCTGCGAAAGCATGTCCAGCACGAGCAGTGCTGGTGATATAGGGATAGCAGCTGCAGCTGTTGGAACAGCGGTTCAACAAGCTCGTCTAATGCTAACCCAGTCTGGAGCAAGAGGGCAATATCCGCATCTAACACAGAGAGAAAGGCTGCGAAGCTGTCTCAATACCGGCAACAGTCCCTATTCTATAGCGTTTCTCAACACAGTGCTACATGGTTGAGGTCCATCTAAAGTATCCTATAATGAAGCACAACTTCGGCCACATCTAACCAGGTGTATTAATAATGACAGGTTCACAGTGACATTTCCACAACTGGCAAGAAACTGTCGTCAGGAAATGTAGGGACAATGAAATGGCTGCTGAACTGTTCTATTCTTGGACAATGCCCTGGAGTCCCAAGGATAGGAAACAAAAAGCAACGTAGATGGCATGCTGTGATCAGTGTGGCGAATGGTTTCACCGGTCCTGTGAAGACATCCCAGATTATGTTTTCAAGCAAAAGTGTTATTACCACTGTAGCAAATGACTTTAATTAAAACAGTCAGCTGTATATTTATATGATAAACACTTGAAAGATGTATATGCAAGTGACTTCTACAGGTAGTCAGGATTCTCTCTTTTTTATGAACAGGTTTTGAAAATGTGCGTCTTTTCCACGACTTTAAAAGACCTTTCCAATCAAATCAAAAATATTTTGATTGAAATTTTCCATAGTGCAAATGTCGAATTTGCAACTCAAACTTAAAATGACAAAAAGTCTGTGTTATGAGACGTCGTCGATTGTCCTCTTATAGGATCCATTTGTTACGATTTACTACAACTGCAGGAAACCAACCAGTGTTGTGTAGTTGACAGAATTCTTAAACTTCAGAGACTTTCAAAATATATACGCATATAACTTTTGTTTTATAAAGCAAGAATACATCCATAGGTAATCATAAAATAATGTTTTCTGACAAGCGTGTTTCCACAATTCATCACAAAAACCACTGCACTGTCCCACTGCACACTCCTAAAATTGGCAAAAAAATTACAAGCACGAACAAAATGGTAACATCCGAGTCATTTGGGGTTGCAGAGTATGACCAGTTTAATCCAAATCCGAAAAATTTTGAGTGTTGCAAGTTACAGTTTATCAACACAGCTCCAGAGAAAGAAGTTACTGCATCGTTGGAGACACGAAAAACAGCAACAATTGGATGGAATGTGTTGCACTTCGCTGCACAGGGTATGTGACTACCAGATGGAGGTCAGGTCAGGAAGAAATGTTCTGTTGTCACCCAACATGTAAGCAAATTTTAACTATCAATACAGCTACGAATAAAGTTGTTACTGTATTGTTGGAAACATGAAAAGAGCGACAAATGGATGGAACGTGTTGCACTACGTTGTACATGGTATATATTTTCCAGATGGAGATTGAGTCAGAAAGACCTCTTGTGCTATGACCCAACCTTAAGCAAGTTACAGTTCATCAGCACAGCTCCGGAGAAAGTTGCTACTGAATCGTTGGAGATACGAAAAGAGCAATAAGTGGATGGAATGTGTTGCACTACGCTGCACATGGTATATGTTTACCAGATGGAGGTCGGGTCAGGAAGATATCTTCTGCTAAGACCCAACCTTTCACCAAGATACAGTTTATCAACACATGAGCTTCAGAGAAAGTTCTCATTGCATCGTTGGAGACACGAAAACAGCACCGACAGTAGATGGAATGTGTTGTATTTGGCTGCAGAGGTATATAACTACCTTACTGAGTTCAATGATGTACAGTTAAAGACACTTAAGTAATCCAAAACATTTGCCTTGAAGACAAAACGTTTAAATAATTAACTTTACTGTCGAAAACGTTTTGAATTTAAATACTTACATCAAACTTTTAGCCTTTCGTTTAATCTATCAATTTTGGCGGCTGTCATGACTTCATTAGAGGATGTTTTGTTCATCTTTGTTCTCCCTCGCTGAACATATAGATTCGTAAACTTGAAAGACAAAACATTTCTGTACTGCATGCGTGTAGACAATTGAAACAAAAGTACTATATTACATACCACAAGTGTTCGCTATTTCGTTTTCTTTACATTTCAACCTTCGTTTTTCCTCAGTCTGTTCTGTAGGGAAAACTTTATATTGACAGAGAGTAAAAACATACAAAAGAAGGTAATATTCCAGACCATAATATATATTTATTCTTTTGTTTCACTCATACGTAGTAGATATTAATATTCATTGATTAATTATTTGATTATTATGGAACATACATGATTAGTTTTCATCGTATTTCTTTATATTTCATTCATTAAATTTCAAAAAACTGTGGCTGCATCTCTTTTGGAGTATTCGGCCTTAATCGCATATTTGAAATTCGATCAAAAACTTGCATATCCACGTTCATATCCGGCAAAGACCGGCAATTTTTTTTTTTCATGCTTGAACATCCACGTTGCACTTTGATTCGAATGGGATGGTGTAACAGTGACGACAGTTGATGTGCCTGTGACCTGATTTCATGTGCCAGTTCAAGAATAGAAACGAAGTGGAGCGTTAACACGAATATTTTTCAATAACTTATAGTTTATTGTCATCTTCTTTTCCGTTTCTTTCTTAGCACGAGAATGGGCGAGGAGGTTAAGCCGAATTTTGTGAAGAGATCGGAGTTAAACCACATTGGAAGAAAGCAAATAGACAGCATCCTGACTCTGCACATGATGGTGGTAGTGTCGCGTCTTCTTTTCCCAAGGCTTCGAATCGCCCATCAGATTTATCAGATGCAGATGATATTCCTCCTGCATCCGATTCATGTGGCTACAGTAGTCCATTATTGTTACAGTTACTGTTCCATATCATGAAAGAAATAAGACTTTAGAATCAATCTTTCTTATATAGTAAGCACAATTGTATCCAAACGAAAGGATAAGACACTTTATGCAGTTGTGAAGTTGAATAAGAAGCTACTGATGAAACTATTAAATTAGAGTTATCACAGTTGTTGCACCCGCAGGGTTTTGGCCCAGAGGCCAAAACCCGAGGAGGCAAAATAGTAGTCCCCGCATGTCACTATGAAAAGGAATTGGAAAAATATTTTAAAAAACATATAAATAAGTGTGTATACCTGGAATCAATGTCAATTTTGCAGAAACTAGGCACGCATAGTCGTATCGGGTAATTTTTTGTGCGGTGCACAAGGTGGTATCGGGTATTTTTCAAAGCGCAAAAGCGGTTCTGACTGGTTTTCAAAATTTCCTCGCAAGTACAAGTGCATTTGAAGTTGAGAAGGATATTTTATCAGCAGAACTCCAAAAGCACAGTGAGTATTCTTAACGTTGATTACACTGGCGTTTCTGAATAGAAAGTCCACAGAACAGTACAGAATTCGATTTCAGACACAAATCAGCCTCCGGTTCGACAGACTCTAACCAAAAACTGCTAAACACAAACATCAGAAAGAAGCTTGAAGAAAACATACAAAAGATTCAGAAACAAGTTACATCCAGGTTTCAGTAAAGCACATATCACTATATTTGATCAGAGTGACTGAATAATTTTCTTTCTACGTTGTGTTACTTTCAAGGAATTGGACTAACATGGTGAACACGATTGCGATACTCGACATTTACAAGCCACAAGGTTAGTACTCATACTCATAGTTGTACGCTCAATTGCTCTACTGCCTTGGTAAAGCTAATTAGATAAAGCAGGAGATAATTTACCAGTTATACAGAAGTTTTTTCTAGTTCCCGCTGCTAGTGTCTTCAGATCTTTGAAATCATGTCCAACATTTCTAAAGAAGCTGTCATTTTGACTGAAGATGATGTTCCTGGAGCAAACTCCCAAAACCACCGAAAGATTGTGACGTGAAGAACCTAAAACGATGGCTCGAGTACCACAGTGAAAAGAAAGCGAAAGTCAATATTGTAGAGATGGCCAGTGAGTGGGACGAACTCACGATGGAGAAGATTCATTCAGCCCTTGAAATTCTAACTATGCATATTGATAATGATTTTGCTGAACTGTCAAACGAGCTTATTACCTTCAGACTAGAGATACAAGCTGAAGTTAAAAGTATAAGAGAAAATCTTTCAGAACAAGCCTCAAGTTTAAACGAACTGTGGCAAAGGAATGAGGAGCAAGAAGAGATAATTCACACCTTCAAGCAGCAGGATGAAACGGAGAAAGAGATTGCTGAGTTGAGAAAAGAGCTCAAGAACAAAAAGAAAGAAATGTCAACCTCGAGGCATACCCAAGGAGAGAAAACCTCATCTTCCGAAATATCCCCAAATGAGAAAATGAGGACACTGGAGAAATCATCCAAAAAATTGTGAAAGAAATGAGATTGAACGTCAACAGCATGCACTTCCACGCCATAAACAGATTAGGAAAAACCGGCAGCAGGAAAACAGGGCCAATAATTGCAAGATTTGTTTGTAGAGAGGACAGGGATATGGTATTTGCAAAATGCTACGTTTTTCGGGAGAGCAGCATTGACTACGATAAGGTTTACATCACTCTTGATTACCCAAAGGAAATACAAAAGGAAAGGGCAGAGTTGGCCAAGGCGATGCAAAAACCAAACAAAATGGGGGAGCGGAGAGCGAAAGTTTTAGGTCACAGACTTGTTATCAGCTACAATCACTGTAGTGTTACACACATCCCTGATGCCTACAAGGGGGTAGGAAAGAAACAATCTATGCTGTATAAATCTTTTTTCCCTCCTCTTAGTTTTTTTCCAACTGTCGTAAAAACAAGTTTACGCTTAGACTGACATTTATTAATGATTTCCTTTGCCCCAATTACAAAATACAATCAGTCTCGTTCTCACATATGTTGATATTTTTTCTTTTGCCTCCTTACATCTCACCTTTTTGAATTTGCGGGGTAAACAAAATTTAAGTAATGTAGACCCGAGAGACTCTCTAGCAGCCCATTGCTAAATTTTAATAAGCATTATGTGTACTGAAAATGCTGATTTCACACTCCAAAACAAGTTTTTGACTAGAAAGCTTTGTTTTTGTTATATGTTGTAATTTTGTTTAATTAACGTATTTGTTTGTCTGTATGTGTTTGTGATAATGCAGGCATTTCTGAATGAACTCATCCTTAAGTGGAATTTTTGCTTTTAAACACTTTAATTAGCTTCAAGAATAAGATTTTCAAAAATAGTAAATGCAAGCTCTGAGTTAACCATTGGCTATTTTAATGTAAGAGGTCTAGTGGATAACATGCAACGTTAATGAAGAGAAACATTCCGTTGGCTAAAAAAGAAAAAATTCTCAATATTTTTCATGCAGGAGGTTCACAGCTCTACTGAAACAGAAAAGCTTTGGGCGAATGAGTGGGGATATACCGCTATTTTTAACAGCTGTTCGAGTTGTAGAGGAGGTGTGTCGTTGTTATTTAATAACAATTTTCAGCCATTGAGATACTTAAGTAATACTGTGACTCAGAAGGAAGAATTATATTAGGGACCTCTACCATCAAAGCTTATCCAAGATATAAACTTAGATCAAGTAACAGCATACTATTGCAATGCCCCAACACAAAATCTTTGGTAACTCTAGGTGATCACTCGCTTATATGGGCAGCACCAAGACTGGAATGCCTTACCTGCCCCACTAATAAATATCACCTGCTTAGAGACTTTATAGTAATAATAATAAGGGGAAACCTAACCACCTGTTGCGCAGACCTCATTTACAAGTCATAGATTCGACCAATTGCTGAGTATGCGATGTTGTGTGGACTTGCTGTGGCCAGGGCAACATCAATCACATTGAAAAACTGCAACGAAGAGCTGTGCGAATAGTGTGCAAGTCAAGCAGCAGTGACACCACATTGAATTGTGTAGACTGGGAAACTTTAGAGAGAAGACGAGACAGACGTGTACTCAAGCTAGTGAAAAACACTATTGAGGGCAAATGCCCACAGTTCCTTCAGAACTATTTCGTATTTAACAAGGATCTCATGCCTAGAAAAACTCGCCAAAGTAATTTTATTCATTTACCTAGAGTTCGCACAGAATCAGCGAAGAATTCTTTCTATTATCATGGTGGAGTAATTTTTAATAAGTATTCCAAATATACAAAGAAACGAAAATGCGAATAGTACTTCACAGAATCTCGGGAGTGCTCGATACATAAACATGTAGAGCAACTGTCATTTTAATTTTAATTTTAATTTTCTATCTTTGTACAATTTGTATATATATATATATATATATATACTAGGCGCTGAAGCTTACAATATTCAATTTG
>JAOEJI010291000.1:0-11723 GCA_025448255.1 Umimayanthus chanpuru | reverse complement strand
ATATCTAGAGAACCATAAAAAATTTTGACAAAATTTTTTCACCGCTATTCCTCATTTAGCAAGGTCTATCCACTGAGCTAATAAAATTTTTCATTTCATAGGCACTTTAGTGATATATAATTTTAATGCTCCCTTGGCATATCATATAACCTGGGTTCCACTGTATTTTATATATACTTACCATCAGACGTATTTGAAGAGTCCAGTGCAAGAACAGTTACATTTCTAGGTTATAAATATAAGCAGTAAAATGGTTCAACAGTTGCACACTTTATCTCAGCAAAGCTCTTGGTGACCATTCATCAGGACTGACCTCCAAAGCAGAAATAAGCAACTTAGTTTTGGCAACTTTGGAGGTCTTGGTGACCCTTCATCAGGACTGACCTCCAAAGCAGAATTAAGCAACTAAGTTGCTTAATTCTGGGAGCAACTGCAGAATACCTGGCCACTATTGTTCTGGAATCTACTGCGCACATCTTTCTATAGAACGAGGAATGCGCAGTAATAAATTAACGTAAAAGAACTCAAGTGGCGGGGTATTCTGCAAGAAAGCCTAATTCTGCTTTGGACTCGGTCAGTCCTGATGAAGGGTCACCAAAAGCTTTGCTGAGACAGACTGTGCAACTGTTGAACCATTTTACTGCTTATTTACAACTAGTATTGTAAATTTTTAATTCCTAGAAACTGAGAGGTCAAACAGAAGCCTTGTACCTATTGACAAGATGCAACAATACAAGATTTGAGTTTATATTCACAAATTTGGTGAGTATATTGCTCAGTTGTAGTAATTTCATGAAACCACACTGGATATAAGGTGATAAAATAATGCAATTACATTGGTATGGTACATGCAAGAGTATATTAAGGATAATTATCACAAGGGGGTACTCCGTATATAGTAGGAGGGCGGTGGTGCTTGTCATATTTTTTATGTGTTCAGATTGGCAAGCTGGTGCTTTTTAGGGGTTTTCTTGGGCAAGAGTGCAGTGAATACATGTAAATTGTCTGGTATTTTTTAAGGGTAGTCCAGGTTTAGATTTAGATTCCTGTTTAGATGTCATGATCCCAATATGTTTATAAACTGTAAAGAGCACAAATTATGTGTTTCATGTGTACTGCAAGTAAACAAGTACTGTAACTGAAAAACATACAACAAATTTCAACAGGCTCGTAGGCAGGGGGGTGCATGGGGTGCAGATGCACCCCCCCAGGAGCCAAAAAGTCTGCTTGATGGGATCGTAAAAGATTTAAAATGGTACAAAAATAACCTAGTGATGGTAGGATTGGTAATTTCAATGCATTTCCAGTGGTTTGAAGCTATTTTTCCGGGGAAGCATGCCCCCGGAACCCCAAAAACCCTTGCAGAGTATCCAACTGTCCCGAATTAGGCAGAATTGTTCCGATTTTACTTGAGAATCCCGAATCCCGACTCAACTTCATTCGGGACATGAGTATCCCAATTTTGAAGAACAGCTCTCACAAGCCACGAGCAGAAAACATATTTTTGTTAAATTATCATAAGATTTGTCATAAGATTAACAAACCGCTTAACTTGGATATCCAGGCGAATGCCGAGTTGCAGTCATGATGAATAACGCAAGAGATACAAATTAAATAAAATCACATAACAAGGCTGGCCTGTTTGATCGGAGGGCTTTCTAACTTTCCAACATTTCCAAATCAAACATTTTGCTGCTAATTTGCCAATCCATTTATACTATGACACTGTGAGACACTTATCCCAGCAAGCTAATTGTAAACTCATGGATCGTTAATGTACAAAAGATAAAACTACACTGTGCACTTTTTGGTCCTTTGTAAGAAACTAGTGTAATTGTATTTTGCGAGCAATAAAAGGAGTGTGACACTAATTTATATCAATCATGAAAATATATTACAGCTTATGACAACGCTATTTTTGTCAAAGTTAAGAAAATGATGATCAATTTTCGGAACCTTTTTGACACAGCTATTGGCTTGAGAATGCTGAAAATGGCATTTTTAAGGCTTTCATATTTAAAAATTTTCTGGGGGGGGCATGGCCCCAGACCCCCCTAGAGGCTTGCACTTTCAGCGCTCGCAACACTTTCTCATACTCGATTAAAAGTTGTCCCCATCTGACTTACTCTGTAGGTTGGACACTTTGCCCTGTCTTTGGAACTTGCATAGCATATCATTCCAACGTTAATTATTTGGTCCCGGTTATTGCAGAGGTACTCACCCCCCCACGAAAAATCCTGGCTTTGGGCCTGTTTCAATGTGTGCATGACTGAATTCGCTTCACTGAAAATATAAAATAAACACTTCTTTCCAACACAATGTCAGTAAAATATATAAGAAAGCTGGAAAGATCACTTTTGCAATGCATAAATTAAAACTCAAAGTGAATGAGGCCCAGTGGATATTGTCATGTGTTTGCTTGGTGATCCGCACAGTGTCAGTGATGCAAGATGGCTGAAATTGCTTCGTACACTTCAATAACAAACTAAGTTTTCTATTTTAAAAAATCCTACATAGTTTCCTGAAATAAGGTTGGAAATGTTTCCTAGTTCTATGAAAGACTTGGATCACCTCAAAATAAATATTCTTCTCATTGAAGTTTCAGAGTGACCATTCATTGCATTGCTATTGTGAATGTTCTTCCATGGAGAAGCTACAAAGTTTGAACACACGTTTCACTCACACTGAAGTTTCAGTAACAAGCTAAAATAAGTTTATTTATAAATTTTCCCATTACAGAACAATAGTCTGAAGAAAGATTGACTGAAGTGTTAAGAATGTTGAACTTTCAGGATGTTCGCTTTTTACTACTGAAGTTGCTATGAAGTTTGATGAACTTCATCCATGTTTCTTTTACCACTACTGCAATATCCAAAGCTCTTTGAAAACACTACAATTTCTTAACATCTTACTTTGTTAAGAAAATAGTTTGAAATAGTACATTCAGGGCTCAAAATAGCTGCCGGCTGCTGGTGATAGCAGGCAGTTTTAGGACTTTGTCGGCGATTTTTATTTCCGCAATATAGTTAAAGATTATGAATCGGCAAAAATGTTATTTTCACTTAGTCAATTGTGCTTGTAAAACCAAAATTTTTGCTTCTTATCAGCTCTTTTTTTTATTGGTGAGATGAGGTCGAGTCTGGTTTACTCAACACGCACCAAGAAAGGTCTTTTCTTATTTTAAAAAAAACCCATACATGTATGCTGTAAATTAGACATTCTAATTGACTGAAACATGCCACATAATAGGGGTCATCTTTCACTCTACGAACGAAAGATCCCGTTGGATAAAGACAATATAAGTAACCCAAAGTTTAACAATACATGTAGCATATAATTTGTTAACTAATGCAAACCTTAACAATAGCATATTGTTAAAAAAAGTCAATTATTGTTCCTGTTATTGTTCAATAACCAATGGAATACTTCGTTCTCAAAGTACAGCTTTACTGCATAATAGTATTCAGACTGTCCAACCATCCCGATTTCGTCGGGATTATCCCAATTTTGCTTGAAAATCCCGAATCCTGACCAATATGCGATTGGGATTGGAAAACTCCCGATTTCGACTCGTGTTATGATATTTTCGTCAAATTTTCATAAAAGAAAACGAAATGCAGAATACTTAACTCTGATTTCCTAAAAAACTGAAGAAACTGCAAGAAATTACCGAAGATTTTTGACAGAAAATAATTGTTGTGTTAGAACACCAGAAATGGCATTTCAGAGCTTCTAGATTTAAAAATTTCCTGGGGAGGCATGCCCCCAGACCCCAATAGCAAAAGGCACCTTCAGCGCTTAAGACAGTATCTCTCAGAAAATTTTTATCCCAATCTAAAGCCCTCTGGAGGTTGGACAGTCTGAGTATTATACATAGACTTTACTGCTTGAAAACAGCCAGCAAAAATTTTGGGCTACCTGTACGAAAAACAGCCTACAAAATTAGGCATATTTCATGAACGTTATTTTGAACCCTGATATTAGTAGGCAAACTTAATTGAATATTACAAAATTTGATTTTAGAATCTCCTCATTTGACTGATACCAAGAACACAAAATCCCTCATTTGAAAATAGAAACAAACTGGTGTCAAAATGAAAGAAATTCTGTTTCATGTTCAGAGAATGATGCTCTACATAATGTATAGATCTTCAAACTTTTCCTGCCCACATGTAGCATTGCATTTACTTAAGTTGGGATTTTTTTTTTGGACAGGTTTCTGGAAGCCCTCGCCTCTTTACTACAGTCATATCAGTATACAGGTGAAGAGATTACATGTAAAAGTGTGTGTGTTTGTGTGATTTTAAAACACCGATCATTTAAATTAACTCTATTTCTTGTTGTTCAACATGATTGTGTTTATGCACACAGAGCATATGAATCATCCAAACTGTACAGAGATCTGAAACTTCGCGGAGCACTAATCTTGAACAAACAGTTGAGGCTTTTACCCCTGG
Organism: Umimayanthus chanpuru; assembly: GCA_025448255.1. NCBI lineage: Eukaryota > Metazoa > Cnidaria > Anthozoa > Zoantharia > Parazoanthidae > Umimayanthus > Umimayanthus chanpuru. The sequence continues at coordinate 7,266 of JAOEJI010291000.1, read as the reverse complement.
AACAAGTGTATGACAAGGTACTCCCATTAGTTGTAAACCTTGACAGTTTGTGTGGCCACACCAGGCCCGGCGGAAGCAGTTCAGAGTTGGTCTGGCTAAAATAGGATCTAGCGCCAAAGCTAATTAAATTCCCTTTTGTAAATGATTGTTGCTTGTTAGAACAGTCGTTGCCATTTCTAACAACAGTCATTGCCATTTCTAACAACACTCATTGCCATTTGTAATATTATGTTCTAAGTTCAGTAAAAAGAATATGAATGGCACTGAATCAAGTTGTTGGCATACAGCTGTAGTAGTAGTGTATGGGACTAGAATGCTAGCGGTCACAGGTTTGAAACATGGTAACTCTTTTTTTTATTTAGTTTTTGTTTTCTTTTAAATTCTATTTAAATAGTTTCTTCTTTTAGAATTAATTTTGTTTGGATTAGGGTTAGGGTGAGGGTTAGTGTTAGTTGTATTTCCGCAATCAAGACATTGTCTTCTTCATGAAATCAACAATAGACTATTGTTCGAAAATTGCAACAACTGTTACAAATAGCGTATTACAAAAGCGAAAATTGCAGCGCTGAAGTGCAAGTTCAATAGGAGGGTCTGGCGGCATGCTCCTGGTGAAATTTTGAAATTTAGCTTCTCTAAAACGTCATTTTGGTGCATCCTCAGAAAGAATTAATGAAAAAATGAACCAAAAGTTAAGGATGAGTGAAAACTGCATGTGTTTCAGTACAGTAATGGATATATTCAAATATGTGACCAAGTTCAAAAGTTGGTCCGGCCATGGTGTATTTTCATCAATTTGAGTTACCCTTTTTACTTTTGGTCTTTTTATATATGTTATTTAATGCTGATTGAGTATTATTGTTTTAATTAGGAAATTTACATGTCTACTTTAACAGTAAGTTTCATGTACTTTTCTCTCTTGAACTTAGATCAATGGTGTTTGGAATTTGTCAAGTGACCAGGTAAGGTTTGCTTATAAAATGTGAATCAGTTTATGTCACGTAGATTCCTACGTGGCTCATAGGACTCTTGTAACTCCTTGAATTTGATTTTCACTTTTCAAATACATTGTACTTGAAAACTCTAACTTGAATTTAGACTTTGGACATTGAAATGCTTTGAAAATAACAACAGATTACATGATTGTATTGTTGTTGTTGTTTTGGTGACTTTTCTCACTCAACATGTAGGAGTAAATTATATTGACAGGATAACAACTCTGAATTACCCCTCTGTGGATACACATTTTCCTTTCTGTGTGTTTTAGATGCAATGCAGGATTTGTTGTCACATTTTTTAGCTCTATGGATAATGATTTGTGACCTACTTAACATGCATTTTTTTGGACTGCAGGGAAACCTTGGCACATTTTACATCACAAATGTGCGACTGGTGTGGCATGCCAACATGAATGATACATTCAACGTCAGCATTCCATACCTCCAGATGGTGAGACAAACTTGTCATGAATTTGAATACTTTTATCAAGGATCCATATTTGCTGTGATACTGGGAACTTACATTTTGACAAAATGTTTAAGTCTTAATTCCATGGGATTGTTTAATACCTTTTTTATAGTACAGTAATTTCAAAAGGAATTGAAAAAGGAATAAAACAATAGACGATGATGATGATGATGATGATGAAAATAATAATAATTTACAATTGCATTATGAGTTCAGTTAGAGTTTAAAGCTCAGATTTTTCCAAGAAATAGAATTGTGCTGGTGCTACTTTTTCATGGAAATGAAATTGACTGTAAACAAATTTATGTTTCTTATTTTTTCAGAAAACTGTTCGTGTCCGCGATTCCAAGTTTGGTTTGGCACTTGTTCTTGAAACATCGCAACAGGTTGGTATTCAGAAGACCAAGTCGCTTTATAAAATACGGTACAATATAGTACAGTAGAAACTTGTAAGGATACAAAACTGGGACATGGGATGTTAAGTATTTTATGTGAAGCCATGTTAAACTTGACTTGACAGACAGACCGGAATGAATTAGTTGTGCAGTGGACAACTCGCTGAACCAGTTTCAACTCTGGATAATTTCAGTGTTAGTGAGAGAGACACTGGAAGACTGGTTTTGAAAAAAAAAACTGTTAGTTTTCTGGTTAGCGAGTAAGCTGAATATGGTTATGATCATTAAAGGTTGATATGATATGTTTTTCGCCTGTGAGGTTTGGTATACACTGTTGAGAGTTTGTTTAGCCAATTGAACATTCTTTGGGATGGCCTTCTCGTCGTAACTGGTGACGTTAACGTGGATATTCTCACACCGGCTGCTCCTCAAGTGAGGAAATATTGCGACATGTTATCATCTCTAAATTTTTACGAGCACGTGACAAAACCAACGTGAACCACGCCCACCTCTAAAACGCTCACTGACCACATTATCAGCAATGCTCCCAACTGGATTACGTACTGTAATGTGTTGCCTTGTCCAACAATAAGTGACCATGATGGTCCTTATGCCTGTATTAACATCCGAGTTAGGCGTTTTCAAACGCGTTACAAGCTGTTGCGTAGCGAAAAGCACTTCGACGAAGCAAAATTTAAGGAAGATCTGGGCAGTGTACCTTTTAGTATCGTTTTCTGCGTGGAGGGGCCGAACGAGAAATTAGACATTTTTAACTCTCTTTTTAAATCCTGTCTGGACAGGCATGCTGCTCTGTGCAGAACAAAACTAACCCGGCCACCTGCTCCCTGGTTAAATGAAGAGGAAATAAGACAACTACAGAGAGAACGGAATCAGTGAACTCAGGCATTTAGCACACAGAATCAACTCACCGGGTATATGGGAAAAATTTCGCGATGTCCGAAATAGAATTAGAACAAAAATCAAAACCGTTAAGCGTGCATTTTTCAAGAAAGCTTTGTCATGTAGTAAGCCAAAGAAGCTGTGGAACATTATCCATCGAACATTGCATCCCAGTCCCCAGCCCATAAGGGCGGATCCTGATGTGCTAAACGAACACTTTAGTTCTACATGCCAGCGGTTGCTTAACTCTGAAGCAAATTCCGAAAGTTCCCTTCTGGACTACATTGACTCCCTTCCTGATGTCACCGCTAGCTCATTTGTTTTACGCCCTATCACTTATGGTAGGTGGTTAAGTTGCTGACTACCATGAGGTCCGACTGTTCAACTGGTTGCGATCAAGTACCAAGCAAGTATCTCAAATTAAGTGCCGATATCATTTGTTCTCCTCTGACTCATATCCTGAATTGTTTCATCAAAACAAACACCTTTCCTGCCGTTCGGAAAGTAGCTCGTGTCTCCGATCACTATCAACCCATCGCTATTCTGCCAGTTCTCTCAAAAGTTTACGAGAGACTAGTCCTAAGTCAACTCCTCGAATATGTCTAACACAAGCGGCTGCTCCAGGACACCACCTCTGGTTATCGTAAGGACCACTCAACTACCACCGTTCTTTTACGAATCAGAGATGACATTATTCGAGCTATGAAGAGGGTGAGCTCACACTCATCGCATTCGCAGATTTTTCCAAGGCATTTGATACGGTTGATTATTCCATCATCATGCGTAAGTTGCACGCAATCGGACTGTCTAAGACTGCCTTGTCATGGATGTTGAGTTACTTGACCAACCGCCAACAGTTCGTGCAGGTCAATGACGAGCAACCACACCTGATGGATGTCTTGTTTGGCGTACCACAAGGCTCAGTTTTGGGACCTGTTATTTTCAATCTTTATGCTAATGATATGCAACACTGTTCAAAGGATGGCTCAACTTGCTTCCAGTATGCTGATGACACAACGGTATTATTTCACGCACCCCCAAAAGATCTTAAGGATTGCGTCGACAGAATGAACAACACCCTTCAATAAAAAGCATCGAGTCATGGGCTACTGATTGCAATTTGCTGCTGAATGAAACCAAGACCAAACAGATGCTCGTCACTACCAAGCAGATGACTAGGATGCATGACCTGGGCGATTACACCGCTCTCCTGTTCTTAAAGAACGAGACAGTAGATAGAGTAGATAAGTTTAGATTGCTAGGGACTTTGCTTAGTGAAGACCTTAAGTGGACTGAGCACCTCAATAGTGTGACGTCATCGTGTTTTGGAGTGCTTACAGCTCTGAGGAAAATCAAGAACATCATGATGACACCTCAGGAAACAAAAAAGTTACTGGTTCAAAGTTTCGTCTCATCCAAGCTAAATTTCAACGATAGGGTTACTTATCCTCTGCCGATGTTTCTCCAGAAAAGGATACAACGCATGCAGAATGCCGCAGCTGGCTTTGTATTGAATCGTTATTGCACATAAAAAGATGTTTAAAAACTCGGCTGTTTACCTGCACTAGAAAACACTCAATTAAACATCTTGAAGCTTGGACATCGTGCTCTTTACAACAACAACTGGCCTGACTATCTAACATTACAGTACTTAGACATGGTCCCAGTCGCACCTTACAATCAAGTAGCGCACCACTTCTGCAGATCCCCTTGTTAAAAGGAACATTCCAAGATTCTGTAGCAAACTTAAATAATGCCCTACCAGCAAGCATCAGATCAATTCCCGATTATCACCTTTTTGCCAAGGAATGTACTAAGATTTTAAGATCTAGGTCTACTATGCAGCTGAACTAATAATTTTGCTGTGTTATTATCTATAATATTATAATTTTAAGTGTATAGTTTTAATATATATTAGATACGTTTTAACAGATGTAGAGCTACTCAGTAGATAAGCTGTTAATAAATCATTATTATTATTGTTATTATTATTATTATTATTATGTAGCTGGAGACATATTAAAACTAAAAGGGGCACTGTAACCATTTTAAGCTTGCAGTACCCAACAATTTGCAACTCAAGAAAATTAATTATCAAACGAAATCGCCAAGCGTTGGCTTCTGTGACCAGAATTATTGTTTATAAGGCAATATCAAAGTTGTCTTTCATGTGAAAATCCTTGTAACAGAGTATTTGGTTTTACGTGCAGAGTGGGGGATACGTTCTAGGATTTCGTATCGATCCCGTGGAAAAGCTTCAAGAAGCAATAAAGGAAATTCAGAGTTTGCAGAAGGTGAGGAAAATGCGATGGACAATGTGTGAAGAAGACTGGTTGATTGGTATTCTAATAACTTAAACTATTTTTCTCTAAAACGTTCTCAAAGTCAGCTGTTATCTTTACCGTATAAGTTAGCGTTTCTTATCTTCTTGCTTTTTGTCTTTTTCTTTCCTGTCGACGCTTGTGTTCCTGCTCTCGTTTAATATGTTTACATTTCTTTATATTCTTCATTTTTTTCTCTTCTGTTTTTATTTCCCTCTCTTTTTAATTGGTGCGTCAACGTACTCTTTGCTTCTGTAAACGATTTGGTCGTTGTGGCACAACTTCAGTCAAAGAAAGTTCAACTCCATGGTTCTGTCCATATTTATATCAACTAGACGAATTTGGAAGCTTGTAGCGTTATCACTTCAAGAGTTTGAACAGTTGTTTCGCCACCCTAAACAGCAAGGGATAAACTTCTATTTGAGAGTTTCTAGAACCAGCGCAATTGGTTCAATCGTTTATCAACTGAAGAATTTGATCAGTTGTTTCACCGTCTCAACAGCATGAATGGACTTTTTTAACTTCCATAAATTTGAGTGCATATCTGCATGACCTTGACACAGATAAGCTTGAAACGGTGTATAAACTACTCAGTGTGTATCGACATTGCCACCTACATACGGCTTGCTAATAACAAAAAACCGCTATACTGAATGATTCCTATTTCCAGTTCCCAGTGTTTTACGGATCATGGAGAAAGTACTGCATGAAAAATACAGTAAATAATCAAACTATATATAAATGACAAACACGGGCCCTAATAACCAAAAAAATACAAGCTGCACCGCTCACTACACCTTCAGGTGGTATTTTTCCTTAGACCTCCATAGCTTCCTTTCTTTCTGGTTTTGTCCTTTGATTCAAAGTCTTGTTTTTGTATATTTTCTTGTATAGTTCTTTTACTTTTTTCGTTTCTTTCTTTTATGATGCTCTGACATGACTTTTTTTTGACTAAAATGTTTCACCATTTAGAACAGTTTCCATGGTAAGTGGTCAAATTTACGAATATAAATTTGTGTCAGTACTGTGGCACTTAAGTTTTTTTTATTTTAGCTGAATTTAATTTTTTACAGGTGTACAGCGCAAGCCCAATATTTGGTGTTGAGTTTGAGACCGAAGATAAGGTGCGTTTCCTATCAATTATATCCGTTGTAAAACTGAAGAAAAAATAAGTTGTAAATCGTATCATCAAGAAATGTTATTTTTTTTAAAAAATGCTGTTACCTTTTCAGGGATTTGTAAATGTTTTTATGTTTTATGCATTTTTAAAGCCTTAGAAAAGTCTTAAATTGGTTTTCAAGATTCGCTGCTTTAGATTTTAAAATGTCTTATTTTTCCGTACTTGTAAAATTTGGCTCACTCTGCCGTTTCTCATTTAAATTTCATATAAAAATGTGAACTGAGAAATTGCACTGTTTCACTGATGTTTTTGTTTGTGTTACTGCACAAGTTTTGCCATTTACTATAATTGTTGTCTTAATAAATCTCCGTTCGCTTTCCATTTTTCTGGTCTGGCCCGTCTGAGTAATCAGTTCTTAAGTGGAACGCATGAGTTCTGGGAACTAAGCCGCTCAGTTCTCCCGCTCCGGTCGGCCAAAGCGCGGGAATTTGCAGAGCTGTGGCGGGAAAAATGTATGCGCGCGCCTTGGGACTTTCCATTTAAACTGGGCATAACCAGATCTTTTCGGCCGGCAAGACCGGAATTGGAAGTAATCCGGCTTAAAAAGGTCTCCAACACTTCACCCGAAGCTGCAATAACTATGACTGAACACTGCGGCACTTAAACTTTTGCGTAATTTAGAGAAATGATTGACTCATTTCACTGCATGCTAACTCAGTGTTGTCTTCCTTGTGTACGCGCAGCCTCAGCACCTGGAGGAAATGACTGTGGACCCGGTACAGGATGATATCGAGATCACTGATGAAGGGGAGAGCACGGACGCTTTTGCTGTAAGTAACCTGATGTCGCTTTAGTTTGGAAACAAAAATATTTCAGGCTCGTCAGGATTCTAAATTCGTTTTTGTATGAGTCTGTAGCCGAGTTTTAGGCCCAGTCTACACCAGTGCGTTTTCGTTTAAAACCGCATATATTTCGATGTGTTTAAAGTTACCGTTCACCTTGAGCGCTGTTTTCAGTTTTTCGTATGTAACTTCGTTAATACGCATCGGTTACCCACAAACCTATA
>JAOEJI010290889.1:0-11725 GCA_025448255.1 Umimayanthus chanpuru | reverse complement strand
CGTTCTGTCCATTCCGGAATATGAATGCGGAATAAAAGAACGCGCGCATTTCACATTCTGGCCATTCTCATTCTAGAACTGTGAATAAAAAAACGAGCTCTAAGTTTGAGTCCGATATCTTGGATAGTTATTAGAAAATGTAAAAAATAATATATTACAAAGAATATAAGGCTAGCAGCAAAAGTTGTTTCCAGCGATAGGAATCTATAAATCTGGAAGTATTTAAACACTCATCAGTTGTTAGAAATTATTTAACACATCATATTCAACATTTCGGCGAGAACTACCTTGTGCAATGCTGTTCAAATTTTGTACTCGTTTCAGTTTAAGCTTTGAATATGAATTGCTATATTACGCAAATGAGTAAATTGCATGTAATTATTTCATCAAAAATCAACTTGTAGTTATCAATAGTTAATAGTTGTTTCAGTATAGAAACAAGTAATAGGTAACAAGAAAAGCCCACTGAACTGAAAACAGTCAAAAAGTTAGCTATCGACAACAAATGATTTTTCTATTTCAAAAGATAAAATACTTTTGTAATCAATAACAACCTTCCATGGAAACAGAACCCAAGTTTTGAGTTTTCAATTTCAGTAACACGGAGCTCCCGGCCAGCCAAGGTTATTATGAATGGAAAGATCAAGGAGCACGCGTACAACTATTCCAGCCATGACTCTTGAAGATGTAAATGAACGAGCTAAAAGCTGACTAGGCAGGGTCTGGGTTACGGTTTCGCTGGAATCAGTTCCGATAGTTGTCAACCGCGTCCCATTCGAGAACAGACCGATAGGATTAGCCAGGCCTGAGAAACTGAAAGTTCATTGTATGGCCTTTAGTTTTGAGGCCGATTTACTCTGGTACAACTTCTGCCCACAATTCACGCATGGAACTTGCTAACGCTACCCTTAGAGGACGAATTGCACCGCGTAAATCCAGTTTACACCTTGTCTACGATTTTTCTGTCCAACTCGAAAAAATTTGTAGCGTCTTAAATCATATATCAAAACCATACGACAATCTTGGGAAAACAACACCACAAATTGCTCTCCCCCAGCCTCCTATTTGGCAAAGCGGGAAAATTCTTCACATTTTGATGGTGTTTTAGTTAAAAGTTGTGCGCGTGTAAATAATCTCCAAAACATGGAGCATGACAGTTGCATACGAGAGTTGCGGGCAAATTTATGATCAATTTTTTACAGCAGGTTTGATGTCTGTAAACGCACGGTTTGGCCAAGTTAAGCTGCCAAGTCCAACCACTGTTCACCAGTTGAAGCACTACCTTCACCCAGCAGCCTTTACGATCCCAGGATCCGTGTTCTATCGTTTGGCCTGGTCACTGTGCTACGCCGGCTGTGTCCTGTAGAACTTTGTCATCCTGTTAGTGATGGTATGTTTGGATGTCAGGTCGGGCGGCCTTCTTGCGAGGGAATCCGTCGGTCTGTGAATATACACATGAGGAACATATCTTTTCATGAAAAACATATTCAAAATCGACAATTGGCTAACAGATTCACATAGAATAGGATAAAAGACACACTGACTATTCACTGTACACACTTGAATATGGTCTTGTAAGTAAACCGAAATATAGTGTTTATCACTCCCTATAAACAATTTTGCAGTTCATTCACTTGAATACTTCGTCATGCATGAGGCTCCATACATTCGGATTAGTTTTTATATTCTATTATTCAAAAGCTAAAGCAGAAAGTCTTAATTTTAGAACAAAATGCCATTCTTTGAAATTAAAGACATATTGATGTTAAGATCTATTGTCCAGCAATTTAAATTATAGCTTTGAATTCAACATAGATGACGACGCATTCATTGCACATAATCATTGCCATTGATGATTTTAATATGTCTGAACAATAATCGGATTCGTAAAGCGCAAACACTATACAGGTACATGATCAGTGAGTGAAAGGCAACGCAACTGAGGGGCAATCTCATTTTATAAGTACAAAGCTTGGGAAGAAAGGGACAAGAATAGACTTGAAGATAATACCACGAGAATGGTCAAAAAAGTCACTTATTATTTTTCTGACTTTTGCTGTGCTTCGTTGTTTTATAGGTCATTTGAAGAGCTAACATTATAATTAAATAGATACTGAACAAGGTTTTCGTACCAAATTCGGTTCCTTCCCAGTTAGTATGTATAGTCGAAACCTATTGTTAAAAGTTTCACAATAAAGAAAATGATAGAAACTGATAGCAAAGTAAAAATAATTGTAGTTCAAAACTGAACTAGTTTTTAAAGAGAACTTACAGTAGCTAAACCAAAACAACCTTTGACCTGGGAAAACGTTTTCCCCGAACAAAATTTTCTGGAACGGAAAAGCTGACACTACTATTACTGATATTTTGCAGCGCACTTGATGCAAGTGAAAGCAGAAATAGTTCCTATGACAATCTTATAAAATACCAGACCCAACGCTTCCTTTTCTCAAACCCTGCAATTGAGCATTATGCTTCATAATTGCTAACCCAATAGACGAATCTACGGAATGCAACGGGAGGTTGTCCCGATCCGCAGGGTCGCCATTAATCTTACACTCCCTTCTCCCAACTTGGGCAAGTAAAACTGGCGGCTTAGTGTCTGTAGCGACTGGCAGACAATCGACACACAATCTCAATATAGGGCTACGATTCCTCCCCTTCCCCTCCCACTGCTTACCTCACAGGTGTAACAGGACCATGATATCCCCTCCCCTCCCCTCCCCTCCTCACACCTCACCCCTCCCCCTGACGGGATATTAGAAGCACTATTTACCTCACAGGTGTATCGGGTGTTGCAGCAGGTTTGGGGCCAGTTACACTGGCGGCTTTAGTGTCAACAGCAAATTGTTTGCAATCAAAATACAGTCCTAACACAGGACCACGATACCTCCCCTCCCCTCCCAACACCTCATCCTTCCCCCTGACGGGATAATAGAGCCACTTCTTACCTCACAGGTGTATCGGATGTTGCAGTAGGTTTGGGGCCAGTCACACTGGCAGCTTTAGTGTCTGCGGCAAACTGGTAGACGATCAACAGACAGTCCCGACACAGGGCCACTATTCTCCTACAGCAGCTCATCTCCGTCTGAAACACACAACCAACGTCAGATTCCAGACGAGTAGAAACACACAATATTCAAAAGACACCCCGTTTGTTCCATTAGTACCTACCGATGACAGCGTCTCCGTACTCTTGCTGAATATCGTCTCCCACGAGTTTCTAAAGACAGAAAAACGTTTAATCAGATGGTGCATCACCTCCTTCAGTAATCAGTGAGTAACAGACATCCGAATTAGCTTCGTAAAGTAATGTTACCAGTTCCAACCCTCGAACACCAGCGGTTTCAACAGATGTTAGGTAATATTATACACTCGTTCTGCACTTCTCAGACAACACAGACTCGGTTGGATATCAATTTTGATGCATGGGACCCGATGACCTCATGTGACGTAAAATCGCTACCACCTCGAACTCTATGGCCTTTTGATTATGTTTTACAATTGATTGTTTCATCTTAAACAAATTATTTAAAAAAATCGTTCTCCTGTGTAAAAGCTAAATAACAAAGGCAAAAAAAAGAAACACAGAAGACACGGTTTAAATAGTAAAACGTTACGATACTTGACTTGAACCGCTGACGTATTGCCTGACTATGTGTGTTATATTCCGAGTGGTAATGAAGTTGAAACTATATGATTTTAAAAAAACATACGCTATCCTTGGTACTGAACAAGCAATTTGTGATATTTCTGTTGTATAAGAATGAATGGAAAGCAACACAGCCGCTTTCACCGCCAGGAGTCTGGAAACCGGGACTTTTGAGCGAGTTTGTCGTACAGTCGTGAAATAGACCGGGACGAAGAAGGAGTAACGCGGTCGGGAAAAAGGAGAGAAACTGGTGACCTACCCGAGATTGGAGAAGCAGTTCCACAGCCCCTGTCCGTGGCTCCATAGCAGCCGATTAAACACGCGCGTGAACACCCGACATAGCCGTAGATTATCCACGTCCGATGCCCGCCACACGCGTTGAAGAATAGAACGGACATTCGTTCGAACGATATCGATTACCTACAGAAAGAAAGCGATTTTAATTCAGTCAAGTAACAGAAAAAGAGAACGTGCAAGGTATATTTTTGAGTAAGGTTTGCGAACACATCAACAATTCTTCAACAATGACGAGGCGATAAAATCCTGAAATGGCTGTCCTTAGTAGCCTCCATGCTTTCAGCTACTGTATGCCTCTGAACATCTAAGGCTCCAGTCAAACAGGGGCACAAAGCTCAAAATTACCCATTTTCTCTACCAAATACCACGCACATTTCTATTTATATCTTTTTTCTGCTAAAATAACGTCAGTATATCAAATTTTAAACTCACAGCTTACCTTAATAAGAAAGATCGCAACACGGATATGATACTAGATGTTGCAGTAGGTAAATTAATTCGAATTATAGTGAATAAGTAGTTTTGAGTATACACAAACAGAAGATTAGAGCCTCGCGTTAACCCACCTTTCTTCGTTTGATAGAATCCAACTTGACAAGCCAGTAGGATGCCACTCTTGGTTTGTGGAACTTCCAGTTTTCTTGTATCTGTGATTATAACTATAGATGTTTACTACATGGTAAAATGAACTGAAGTGTTTACAACTGAAGGAAGTGAAGTGTCCAAACTAAAAAGTTCGTGAATTGTCTGCCAACTTTGTATAACTGACCCAATATAGGGCCAACTGGGAAAAACTGACCCAACATAGAGCCAACTGGGCATAACTGACCCGATATAGACTAACTGGCAATAACTGCCCAACCCATTATTGGGCTAACTGGGTTTAACTGACTCAATATAGGGCCAACTGGGTATAACTCTCGTCAAGGCCTAGTCGTCACCTCTGTCAGTTCCTACCATTCGACGATATGAATGTAATCTGTTCGTAGACCTGTGAAAGATCGATCCGTCCTGTTTACTATTTCACGATGCAAAACAAACCACCATAAAAGCTTTTTCGTAATAATAATTGCTAAAAATGATAATTATTATAATAAAAATAACAATAATAATGATAATAATGTAGATGATAATAACAATAATAATAAAAATAATAAATAGTAGCTTTATTTTTAGTATTTAGTAAATTGTATACATAGCTTACTGATTAGTTTATAGCGTGCAAACAATACCGTGGTATACATTAATCACTTGCCTAACCTGTCCAATCTATTTATTTATAGCCCTATTCACTTGCGGACTGATGTCAGCTGTCATTTACGATTCAACTGGTTTCCCAAAAAGTGAACGTTTCAGCACTATTTTAAGCAGCGTTTTTGAATGCTGGCACGCAGGTAAATATCGTTGTTTATCAGCGAATACACAACGATGAGATAACCAATCAGATTTATGGATCTGCAGTAAAATTTACAATAAAGAACTGTACGATGCCATACAACTTGTCGTCTGACCAGTGGTAACTGTACTTCTGTAATTCAGCCATCTACACGGTACTCACACTTTCTAAAATAATTTCTGCTTCTTCGTCTGTCTTCCCAGGAAACTTTATCCTCATGTCGACCAGGGCTTGCAAGGTACGACGGGACCACTCGTCTTCTCTCTCGCGCACCGCGGCATTGAGAAACGCTGCATCCTGAGTAAAGAATAAGAACTTACTGTTAGGCTATATCATTTGTGTAATCATCACCATTCCCAATAACTGATGATCTTCATCATCAAAATTATCATCGCCAATTATTGCCACAAAACGAACACCATCGAAATAATCACCGTAATCCAAAAAGAGGAGCATAAACATAAGGTTAAGTATGAAAGTAAACACATGCGTTAACTTGAACATAAAATCCAACACACACACAAACATGCACAAGCACAAGCACTAACACAAACACTCACACACGAACACCAACACACACACACACACACACACACACACACACCACACCAACACAAGCACAAACACATACACACACACACACACACACGCATAAACCTTAAACACAAACACAACGTGAACATATACGTACACTTAAAGGTAAATGTAAACAAACATGCACATGAGCATAAATGAAAACATCATTCTTGCCATGATAAACAAAAAGACCGTGTTTATTCAGGATGCCCAAATTACAAACTAAACCCTTCGCGACTACAAATGCGAAAGCACACAAACTATACACTCACGAAGAACATCAGAAACGAAAGTAAAATTCTTATTTCACAAACTGATGCTTGATGAAACCTAAGAGAGACCTCGTCGTAATCAACTTACTTCTTAAGCAAAACTCCTCAGATTGTACTATCAACCGTGACTGTGTTGGAGTCCCAGAATTGTTTCTCAAAATTGTAAAATTGCAAGTTCTCATAACGTCTAAAATTTTGATGTTTGAAAATGCAATATGATAAAAGTTAACTGGCATGAGTTAAGTCATAACAGAAATATCATAACCATTCAGTGACGCAAAACAGGTATTATAAAAAGATGACATTTTCTGTGAAAATCGTTGAATGTCATTGGCCTTATCACATTAACGCACCACAACTGGATTAAACTTCATTGGTGGAGAGGAGGATGACGTCACAATTCTCTGTGAGCTAGATCTTGACGGTAGGAAGGCAGGGTTTGTGCTAGGTCTCGTCTGTGCCCCGTAGGGGAGGTGAGAAGGTTGTTTTGGTGACGTGCCTGACGTCACTGATGACGATGAAGACGCAGAGCTAGTGTCCTCCTTGCTGCTTGTTGACCTGGCACTCGGCATGGACATGAGAGGCTGGGGACGAGACGTCTTACTGTTAATTCTACAAGTGCGTGCGCAGATTTCGTCAAAATGCTCTTCTTGTCTTAACTGGTTTTACGCTATTTTATCAGTCTTTTTTTAAATTATTGTTCAAGTGTCACATTAATATATGTATAGCTGATTCCCAATTAGTTTTAAAGTGCTTAATTTCTTGCTGCAAGTCTTTGAAGTAAAACTTAACTTTTGATACCTGGTTCACACTTGTGAAATAAGAAAATCAGCACAAATCAACAAAGAAAAAGACAAGGAACGCTATGTGCGCTTGTTCCATATCTAATCGCACAGTTGCTGTTCCTTTGTCTTTTCTTTGTTATTTAAAATTTTTTGTGCTTATTCTTATTTCACATGTGCGAGTCAGACTTAACTAAATACCAATAACTCAAACCTTTCGCTAACTCAAGGTACACTGTTTTTCCCCTTTATGATATTTTTTACTTGTCAGTTATTCTTCAAATCTCTACTGAAGCTGTTGTTCTTTGTTCCTACAAAAGCTTCAGTTTTGAGGAATCGATACTACCTTTGGTCCCCTTGAGTAGAAACCAGTCCCTTTTCTTTCCAACGACAAAGTCTCGTCCGCTTCACATTGTTCCAAGAGGTCGAGAATCTCTTCTTCCTAAAACAAAAACCAGAAAGTCAATAATTTTTGTGAAGACAAATTGGCGTACAGCAAAGGCCACGATTTGGTTTCTCTGTTACTGCAATATTTTAAGAACATATTCATAGGAAACAACTTATGTATACATCTTAAATGCAATGCACAAGTAATGGAAGGGCTTTCTCTCCTTATGACCGAGGGAAGGTCACTTGCAGTTAGGAGTGAAACCTTATGAGTTAATATGAAGATGTTTCAAGAACACATTACACTGTAACAGGCAGTGCTGCATGGGAATGTTGCAATATATGAGCACAACTGGAAAGAATGATCCAAAGATTTGTCACCGTGTTGATCTGGTCTTTTCTATCATTATGTCTGGGACAATTTGGAGTGACTTGTTTTTATCAGAACCATTTACTTTTCCAAATGACCGAGACTAAACAGAAAACAAAAGGCAATCTAATGTTGAGGTGCGAAATCGTCATTTCCTCATTTATGGCAATATTGTATCATTCTGTGGAATCGCGTGGAACCTGCGCCATGGACGAGAAATTTCACCGGTATCTATATATCGACTAATCTAACCTGTCCCCAGATTTCGATCTGTAGCTTGATATAGCTTTTATGGGTAAGGAAACATCATCCTTAATTCTTCTATTATGTCTAAAATACCCTTCTCTACTATAGGAAGAAGATACTGCAGACATAGCAGCCACAGTGGAACGGTCTGTCACTCCTTCTTACATACACGAGCTCCCTGACAATTTTATATCTTCAGTCAGTCTAAATCTGTTCAACTCTTGAAGTAATTATTTCCCTTAACTTCTACACGCCGCAGACCCAACCAGCCAATCATCCTCAAGTATGAGGGTAAGTTCCAGTGGAAGATAAATAAAAATATATACCAATAGCGATGAGCTATTCCTTTGTGGAGTATTTCAATAAATGTAAAGCAAGGTAAAAACCTGCATTCAAAAACTAAAATTTTTGTGATGGTATCATGAACATATCAAATACACTTTAATGATCAGCTCCTATTTTCTTTCAACATAACTTGTCCTTTTGTTTCAAAGATTGTATGGAGAAGTAAGAATTCGATATTTACCCTCAACGAGCTGAAAGGCTGTGCTCCTTCCCTCTGTAAAGCGGCTGCCCTTCCTACAAGAGCAAATGGAGAATTGTAATCTTTTAATACTGACTACGAAATTTCATGTAACAAGGCAGCCAGATGTATCTTTACCACAATGCAGTTTGTGCTGAAAAAATCAATGAAGTTTCGTCCACTGAACTCAATAAATGCTCTCTGCTTTAGGGTTTTAAGACGTATAATTTATAATGTAAAAGGATGGGAAATCAGTCCACCTTACCTGAAAGAAACAATTTGAAAGCATCCGCCATTAAGCCGATATACTTCTCTGCTTTCATTCGATCATCTGGCGGATAAATCCTTCTGAAGTTTCCCTGTTAATAAAAGAGGTATGAACAAAATGAGATAGCTATTGGGCTGACAAATATCAACGTAAACAACAACTTCAAACAATAGTTTTGTAATGGGAAAATCAGTATATATGGAAATCGAGATGCACTGAAGCAAAATAAAAGGTAGGTAGGATTGTTCGTTGTTTGAGAAGGTACATACTTTAATGTTTGATTTGCTATGTGGTTGAATTATACATTGGTTGGCTGTTTGATTCAATGCTATTTAGAAGGTAAGAAGGTAGGTCAACTGATCGTTCGTTTGTTTGGAAGGTTAGTAAATTACTCGGTTGTTCGAAGACAGGTTAACAAGTTGATCAGTTGTTTGGTAGGTATATAAGTAAGCAGGTAGAATGAATGGTTGTTAACAAGGCAGGTTGAGACGTAGGTAGGTTGATGTATTATTTGCTTGAAAGGTTGGTACAGGTTTATTGGCTGGCTGTTAAAACTCAGGTAGAGAAATGGGCAGATTGACTTATTAATGGTTTGGAAGGTAGCTACTTTGACTTATTGATCCTTTAAAAGGTAGGTAGAAATGTAGGTAGGTTGATTTATTGATAATTTGAAAGGTAGGTAAATTGATGAGTTATTGCGGAAGTAGACAGGTGGGTGGCTAGAGGTCGACTGTTAGGTAGGTACGTTTATCGGTAGGTAAACGACGTAGATACGTTTATCGGTTGTCGGAATTGTAAATAGGTGAAGTGGTGTTAGAAACTGACGTTTATGTATATTGCATTGTGTTGAACTTGTTTTTGCAGATGTCATAAATGTTTAAGAAAGTCTCGTTTTGGTGCTTAGAGAGCACGAGGTTTTTTGTTCTACTCGAGTTCGTGTCATGGCGGACGTTTTATAGTTTGTTTGTGGTCGTTGATTTCTGTAAAACAACAAATTGGAACCAGCAGAGGTTTGCAGTAGTAAAGCCTTGCAATTTCAACAAGTGGTACATACGTTGTAGGTACCTTAACTGGCTGCTTAGATTGTAGCTAGTTTTAATGGTTGGTTGGTTGTTAGGCAAGAAGGTTGGTTGATTCGTCATTTAGAAGTTGGGTAAGTTGTTTGGTTGGTTTGAGAGTAGATTGCTTGCATGAAACACAGGTAAAGTTTGCAGCAACATTTAGTTGGTAGATTTGTTGGTTGGTTCGTAGGCTGGTGGCTATATTGCTTGTGTTTTCACGTTGGCTGGCTTTGATTTGGTTACTTGGTATGTTTGTAAGCAGGGTCGTAAGTAGGTCGGTTGATAAAATAAAAGGAAGGGATAAATAAATAAACACGAAGACAGGTTGCAAGATAATAAGCAAGGAAGGAATCGAGAGAGGAATAAACGGAAAGATTGCGGTCTACTGTTCGGTAAACAAAAAAGAACTCGTAAGAATGAATGGGTGGATGTGTGTGCCAATGAAGAAATGACATTAAAATAAAACTGACCATGTTTTTATTTTCAAAGTCTTCTCTTGCTGATTCTCGCCGTATTTGAGTCAAACGCTCTTTCTACATGGGGAAGCAAAAAGTAACCATTAAACCGTGTAAATTTCAATATCTGAAGAAAAGAGTTCCTGCAGCTAAAACCTCGCAAAAGTAGTAATACCCCCCATTAGGGAAAGGAAGAATGTTTGGAATGTAAAGAGTTCCTGAAGCTAGCAAATCACAAAAGTAGTAATACCCCCCATTAGGAAAAGGAAGAATGTTTGGAATGTAAAGAGTTCCTGAAGCTAACAACTCACAAAAGTAGTAATACCCCCAATTAGGAAAAAGAGGAATGTTTGGAATGTAAAGAGTTCCTGCAGCTAGCAACCCACAAAATTTAAGACCTTGTTAAGACTTTTTAAGAACCGAGTTTAGAAAACTAAAGACCTAATTTTTCTTCAATTTTTTATTCAAAAGTTACAATACGGGCCAACTTGTCTAACTTATAATTGTGAATAAAAGGCTAACAGTTTGATAAAAAAAAAATTAATTCATATTTTATCAACTATATCAACTGTTCTATCATGCAACAGTAGTTTTAGCAAGCCTCTTCTACACGCCACGCAGGGGGTGGGTCAACTGATGAACAAAAACTTGTAAAAATTGCTGCTTGCCTTAAAACTATTTTTACACAATCTTCAAACCTTGACCATGAGAAACGATTGTGTTTTTTTTTAACAAAATTTAAGGCCTTTTAAGACCTCGAAGATAAATTCTGGCAAATTTAAAGTGTCTATAACCCTTCGGCTGATTTTGTTGATTTTAAATATTTAGAACATCCCACGAAGAATGGCAAAAATGTTTCTTTGATTCGATCTTATCTTCGTCCCGTAATTTATCGTCAATTTTGCCAAAATCGCCACGCTCTCTCTAACTGACCGTGTACAAAAGAAACTGTAAAGACTGGCACTAATGTAAAGATGACGTAGAACAAGTACGTCAAAACTACCAGAAGTGAAGTTTGCCTCATGTTCTTGGGACCAACATCATTTTTCAATCGAAAGTAAGCTATGAGCTTAGCTCGATTACTTGTAACACGTCACGTACACCGCACACAAATTAGTAATTTCAAAAGTCATTTCAAAAGGGCGTGGCGATTTTGGCAACTTTGACGCTGAATTGCGGGACGAACATAAGGTCAAATCAAAAAAAATTATATCACCTGGGGCACTTTATGTTTTCAATACTCTTTAGAACGATTTTGACAGTTCATTTCTACAAAAACATTTCATTTCCGTGGAAAAACTGATGTTTCCTGTCAAATCGTTCTACAAGAGGAGTTCGCTGAAGAACAACATACGGTACGCGACAGACGGTTGCAGTGGTATAGTCACGAAACGCTGTTAAACTTTCGAATCAAACTTGACCAAGAAACTAATTTTAGTT
>JAOEJI010290778.1:0-11731 GCA_025448255.1 Umimayanthus chanpuru | reverse complement strand
ACGCCATGTTGGACTACAACGACAACAACAAGGCCGGCTAGGCCTGGGCCGAGTATTGTCACACAATGTCTGTAACAATCAGCACTGTGACTCAAACAGGGAGCTGAATAATTTATAGCAGATTTAAACGCATCTCAATTTCCAGGAAGTCGACTAAGCGTCTTCATTATTTCAACATACAGACTGTTTAGAAAGCTTTCGGCTTTAAACTTCGAAGTTGTCGGAATTGCGATTGAAAGCAAAACTAACTCCTTTCTGCGTAAACAGTAAGTATAAATCAAATGTCTCTACATTTCAAAACCTCAGTTAACTCGGAAATAGTGTATACCTGTCGGATGAACAGTGATTCTAGAATATTCCTTTTATACAAAACAGCTTTGTGTAGCAATACATTCCTTTCACTTGATATTTAACGATTGTTTTATGGTAACTAACAGACCGACTGTAAGTAGAAAGAGATCAAAACGTTCGGTTAATATAGTTTTCCTGGGGAATAAAAATGCATTCTGAGAAAGATTTCTTAACAGGCTGGAAGAACACAAATGTAATTTGCCTTTGTGTGTGGTGTGTTTTGATCAAGAGCTTCAATAAACAATCAACTCGTCTGTCACACAAAATTTCATCTGCACTGATTTGTCTTTGTTGAAGATACAAACATTGCCAGTCTTTGGGATCCTGAGAACATACAGTATATAAAATGTTCCCTTCATCAGTTAATGAATGTATACGTAGTTTTATAATCTTTGTAAAATCTAACCTACTTTGCCTTTTAACGTGCAAGAATATTCAAGAAAGGAACTTCAGTTCCAGGAAAAACTAGCGAGTTCATGGTATTCCCAACAAACACTTTGCTAGCAGTTGCAGCCGAAATAGCAACGTCTTGGACGGCAGTTGCTGAAAATATACTTTCTTTTACCCTCTTTGTTTGTGTATATCATCCAGGCATTTTGGTGTTTATTTGCGATAAAGTGTGCGAATGGCACCAACTGTAACCGAACTAATAACAGGGCAATTTTTATCGCGATGTTTACGTTATCCTTGCTCGGCGGTAGCCAGGTGGTAAACCAGGTGTGTTCTCACGTGCAGATATTGTATAAACTTAGTTGGGTCCGTTTGTACGAAGAGTAGACACCAGCGAATAAATCGTTATCCAGTGAATAAAGTTTGCTCGTTGCCCAATTGAAATCAAGAACGCGCCCATTTTATCCGCTGGATAAAGTTATACACTCTCGTACAACTGGGACCTTTCCCCGTTGCCATCACCGAACTGCATGCTAAAGGTTCCCACTAATTTAGCCCTGAATGTAGATAAGGCGAGTGGGAAAATTGTACCGGGGTTTATGTTGGGGCTTTAAGCTTGGTTTCCAAATGATCTGATTTTGAAGTAGCCAAGATTTATACTAAATTGTATTATAAACTAATTGCCGTTTTAAGGCGCGGATACAGGGTAAGTTGGCGGATATTTCGGAGAAATATGGTCCGTGTCGAGTGAAGTGGCAAAGCACCGGACATATATCTCATCCCAACTATACACCAAAAAAATCTGGTATATATCGGAAGTTCAAAAGCTCAGTTCGAGTTTTGTTTCGTGATATGCATTGTTTTCCAATAAATTTACAAAAGACAAGTTACAGTGATTAACTGATAAATTTCAATACATTTTCGGCGACCTGAGTTGAGCTCCAGTGACCTAACGCGAAGATTTACTACTATCGCGATTCACTAAGCCAGTTCTATCGTTTTCATTCAAAACTATTTAGGTACGCGTTTATATTCGATATCTACCGATAAAGCTGATAAACTTGTCACTTCTCGAAGCTTTGTTTTGATGTTCAGCAGAAACAAAATAGCTGAGTCATTGACCATAAATGGAAGCAATGCATGGGTTTTCACAGATTTCAAAAGATTCAACGACCCGCGAATCGATTGAAGGTCAGGATCTTCAGAAGAAGGCGTTTTACAAAATATCTGATCTCCAGGGAGGGGTAACGACAATTTATCAGTGACAACACAGATAATAATGAATCGGCATTACCAGGGCATAGAATAATGCAATCAAGTTGTTAAGAAGTCATTTATGTCTGTGCAAAATTTTGCCTTTGTATTGCGTTGCGTTGCACTGCACTGTACTATCGATAAATCTAATTTCTTCCTTTTTTTAACTTTTATTTATATAGCGCTAAATCAGTACTTGCTCTTAGCCCTTTACACTATTAATAACAAAAACAATTTACAACGACATTTTACAATGGTACTGAAATTAATTGCATTTTCATATATAAAAATTTTCAGTCGTAACTTGCTTACATTATATATAGAAATATTCAAACAAAAGATGAGAGATAATAATGGTATGGAATTAGGGGGAACAAACTTGAAATTACAAACTGTAGGCCTCTCGAAATAAATGAGTCTTTATGGCTGTCTTAAAGTTGCTTATGTTACGAGACTCTCTTATTTCTTGGGGGAGCCCATTCCATAGTTTGGGGCCTGAAACAGAGAAGGCTCGGTCGCCATAGGATTTGGTGTTCATTCTCAAAATTTGTAAAAAACTCTGTGAGGCTGACCTCAAGGCCCTAGTATACACTCTGTAACTAAGTAAATCAGCTATGTAGGTAGGTGCCAAGCCACTGAGGCCTTTATAAACAAGTCGTAAAATTTCAAAAGTAATTCCGTACTTTACTGGCAACCAGTGAAGAGATTGGAGTACAGGTGTAATGTGGCCATACTTTCTAGTTAAGGTCACAATACGGGCTGCAGTGATTTGTAGTAAGATTGCATATGGAAGCGGACACAGTTCGGAGTTCTACATCGATAATCAGGAACGTTTTGCTTTTGGAGCTCTTTTAAATTATAGATATGACTTCTAATCATGATCTTACGCACAAGATCTCAACACCAAAACGTACCCAAGCTTACTATGGATTCAGTATATGAACTGGACAATTTTTCACTCTCAGTACTCTCCCTCCGCTTTGTCTCAGTTAAATGCCAGTTTCTTTGCAGATTCAAATTCACGAATTAAAGTTAGTTGATTGTGTTCAAGGAACGATGGCGATGAAAAGAACTGTTCGAGAAGAAAAAAGTCTCTTAACAAGTAAGGAGGTACTTGGTGAAAGTACTTACCAGCTAATTGACAGAGAATATCAAGTAGGACCAGCTATAGCTGCACTGGGATCGGAGACGATGCTTGCACTCGATTGTGAAGGGGTCAATCTTGGGAGGGACGGATCACTGACAATCCTGCAGATATCAGCTATAGACTCGCCGTGCTGTCTGTTTGACATCCAGGTATATTAGAATGAAACAAGAAGAAAAGCTTAACCATGCATGCAAATGCTTCAATTACCTTGTTGCCTTGTTGGCTATTGTCTGGATATTTTGTTACTTTTTTACTTGTAGGAACATTGTGTTATGAACCAAATGCGTCAATGACTTGATGTCATGAAAGGTTAGGTTGGTAGAGTAAAGTTTAGGGTTGTTAAGTTAGGTTAGGGTTAATTTTTGGGGTTGGTTTTTGGATCCACAACTTACATCGACGTGGACGACCCCCATCATAGACCTTCTTTCGCGAAGCAAAGCCATGGTGGTAATGAATTTTAGGAATGGTTTTTGGATCCACAACTTACATCGATGTGAACCACCCCCCTCATAGATCTTCCTTCCCGAAGCCAAGCCATGGTGGTAATGAATTTTAGGGTTGGTTTATGGATCTACAACTTACATCGACGTGGACCACCCCCCCTCATAGATTTTCCTTCGCGAAACAAAGCCATGGTGGTAATGAATTTTAGGGTTGGGTTTTGGATCCACAACTTACATGACATGACATGACATTACATGACCTTTGACTATAGAGTTAGGACTAGAAGTTACCAATGGTAATGAGTGCTGCGAGATTACGTGTACGTCCGGTTACAACGCAATAAATTGTTGCCAGGTGATCAAGCAATTTTAACATTTTACATTACAGCATCATCAACCTATATTAAGTTGCACTGTAAACCTAGTAAGTGCGCTCGTGGCTCCGTGGTAGGATTCTAGTTTTGCAACCCAATCAAAGTTGATAGCCGCGTGCCATGAGATCGAATTCTATCTAGACCACAATTTTTCCCGCGATTATTTTTTTTCTTTTTTGCTCTTATTTATGTTTTTTCTTATATTCAACGAACGAATAATTTTCAAATAACATCAAATAAAGACATCTGACTTGCATTAGTGAAGTTATTTCGCAGTCAATCACTTTCAGAAGACAGAACGATTTTCTTAATCTCAGCTGGCCCGTTCCCAATGACTGAATCTGCGGCCCAAAAACATAAATCAAACTCAAACAATCTTCATAGCATGTCTACTTTTTCAATTAAAAATACTTCATGAAATATGGATTATCAACTTCAACTGAACTTAAACCTGACTAGAGTTTCAACTTCAGTTGTCGATACTTTCACTATACAACGACACCGCGGTTTGAATTTCAAAATCGTATATACTGCTTTTTATTTTTTCTGATCATTTTAGTAAGTGAAGGCTCAATATGCTTTTCTTTTACCTTGATCGTAGTCTTTTATAAACCTTAGCACAGCCACGAAATGTTTTAATATCAGTTCACCGCCGCGCCATGAACTGCCAATTACGCTTGACTACGAGGCTCAAAAACTTCTGCCACCGTACATACATACGTACATACGTACCAAACAATCTCGAATTTTGTTAGCATGGGGAGTGACCACAGGGAATCCGTCTGAAATAATTATGTCGCTGCTCGCTTCGCTTGCAGCAATTAGGGTTCGGGTACTTTTCACTTATTTATCTGTCCAATAATTGTTTCTTGTATTACTGATCGCATGCATCTAATTCAAGAAAGGTTTCTTGATAAAAACACAAGAGTAGACATAAAATACGAATCTTATTGATATTTGGAGGAGCCATGTGAGAACACTTGCGTGCTCATTGACAGCTATTATGCATACTTAACATTAGTGTTTCCCGGGTTCTATGTTTGGCCATCGTAATAGCAACCTTTCTTGAACTAGGTGTATTAAAATCACGCAAATAAAAAGATAGGAACTTTGGAATTTAACTCATTGACTTGCGATTTACGACTCGTTCATTAACTCGTACATCTCATGAAAACAATCGTCTCTTTTGTACGCCATCTTTTAAACACGTTATCGAGGACGTAACTCAGCTATATGCCAGAATATAGCTATATTGACAGAATATAGCCGCCCGGCGGATGAACATCGAGTGAAAGAAACCAACTGTTGACCACGGGCTACAAACTTATCACTTAAACTATCAGCTAGGGCAGAGCGGAAGAACAGTTTGCAACTCTTCGGGATTTCGTCACTGTGGACGGTTCCTTGAAGTTACCAGATTCAGATGAATTTGTTTTTTTTATTTCGCACTATTTATAAAATTGTAGTTGGCAGGCGAGCTCCGTTTTGTTTAAAACGTCCGCCAAAAGAATTTAAAGAAAGCAAGGTGATCTTAACATTCTCTTCAATTTCTATCAGCTGTTCATTACTAATAGGTTGTCTTTTGTCAAATGATTAGGGCCATGGTAGCATAATTTGAAGACATGAAACTGTTTCTCAACTCTGTATTCAGCTACCAAACGATAGTGAGTGCATGTTTTCTGAGCCCAGGAAGAACGTCTACCTGTCTGTGTTTAGGTTAACAAAGAAGTAACTAACGGTAACTGAATAGTCTAAAACGTTTGCTTGAATTTAACTTCAGAAACTGGGAAAAACACCATTTGATTTGGGGTTGAAAAGAATCCTGGAAGATCGGACGATCACCAAACTGATGTTTGACTGCAAGGAGGACTCGGATGCGTTGGCACATCTGTATAACGTGTTTCTGGATGGTAAGCAAAACACTTTATTCGACATGCTTCAGTCCTGGAGCAGTAGTGATCGCAGTGGTGACTGTGGTGGTTGAGGTAGAGGTTGTGAAGATAGAGGTAGTAGCGGTATTGGTTGTTATGGTGGTAGTGGCGGTGGAGGTAGTGATGTTGGCGATGATGGTACTGGTGCTGGTGGTAGTGATCGAGATAGTGGTGGTGTGTGGTAGTAGTGGTAGTTGTGGTAGCAATAATGGTGGTAGAAGTGGTGGTAGTAGTCGTGGGGGCAGTGGTAATGGCGATGGTGATAATGGTAGTGTAGGTAGTGCTGGATGTAGTGGTAGTGGTGGTAATGGCGAGTGTGATAGTGGCGGTAGATGTGGTAGTAGTAGTAGTGCTGTGGAAAGCAGTGGTGGTAGTAGTGATTGTGGTGGTGGTGGTGGCGGTGGTGATGGTAGTGGTAGTAGTTAGTGGTAGTGTTGGTGTTAGTGTTTGCGGTAGTGTTGGTGGTTGAAGTGGCGGTGGTGGCAGTGTATGAAGAATTAGAGATGGTGGAGTGGCAGTAGTGGTGGTCGTAGTTGGTGATGGAGGTGGAAATGATGGTAAAGGTGGCAACTTAATGTAGTTGATGTTGGTGGTGGTAGTGGTAGTTGGTGGTAGAGGTATTGATAGTGGCAGTGGTGGTGTAAGAAGTTGCCGTTGGTGGCAGTGACGATGATTGTAGTTGTGGTGGTAGTGTTAGTGCTGGTAGTGGTTAAAGGGTGTAGGTTGTAGTGGCGGTAGTGGTTGTCTTAGTGGTGGTTGTGGGTGTACCTAGTGGTGGATTTTGAAGTAGCGGTGGTGCAGGTGGTGCTGTTGATGTTGCTGGTAGTGCTAGAGGTGATGGTGTTTTTCATGTTGGTAGTGATCGCGATGGTGTTGATGATGGTGATATTGGTGGTTGTAATTGTAGCGGTAGTGATGGTGGTGGTGGTGATATTGCTGGTAGTGCTAGAGGTGTCGTGTATTCGGTATTGATGGTGATCACGATGGTGTGGATGATGATTGTGGTACTGGTATTGGTGGTTGTAGTTTTAGTGGTAGTGGCGGTGGTGGTGGTGCCAGCTGTTGGTGGTAACAGTGGTAGTCATTAGTTAAGAAGTGATTGCTGCAGAAGTAGTGTAATTGTGATAGTGAGATGACATTGACCGTGGCAGTAATGGTGCAAGTAGTGATGGCGGCAGTGGAAATAGTGGTGGTTGTCCTGGCTGTAGTTGTGGTGCTGGTAGAGGACGAAGATGATTTGTGAACCGTTTAGTTCTCTTTGTCACTGTTAGTTCTTCACTTACTACAAATGTTATCAATCTTATCTCTAATATATTTGAGGTTACTCGCATAATGTCTGATCGACTGCTGCCAAATTTGAACAGGTGTCTACGACATTCAGCTGTATGAAATGATGTATAGAGAGGTGGCATTAGACGAAGAGAAGTTTCAAGTACCCGTGTTTAGGAGAGCGTGGCACGCGAGACTACCAACAAGAACAGGGATGAAGAAATGTATAGAGAGATACCTTAAGGAAGATCAAATTATGCTCGTCAAAAATCGTGGGAGCGAGTTGCTTTCATCACAAAATAATATTTGGGCAAAACGGCCAATTAGCAAGGCGTTACTCGAGTACGCCGCTATTGACACTCGGGTCACCTTTTTGTTGTTCGATCATTTTAAGAAACGTATGCCACTAAGCCGAAGTGTCAATGAAGAGCGCTTGAGGGTTGCTTCTGAAAGGTTTGTGAAATATTTTCGAGATTTACCAACTCGTACGTATGACGGGTACGAAAAGAACGGCTTTTTGCCCTTACATATTATTCCCAATGTCGTGGGCGGAAGGTTAGATACATCGGTCCCGTATGGGAATACTAAATGTGTTGGATGTAAAAAAAGCTTCAGCAGATCGGAGTTTTCCGGAAACCAGTTACGTATGGGCACTCAGAAATGTGAGGTTTGCAAAGAGATAAAACGCCTCGAAAATGTAAATGCAAGTAGATAAGCAAACTTTCACAGAGTGGAATATGACTGTGAATACCTTTCTGATGGGGACGTGTACTCCTTTTGGTGATTTTACTTTTTTTTGACCCACACGTAATTGATACCGTTGACAACGCCATTGTTATTAGAACACCAAAATGACGGAATTTATTAATTCTCTTTTACACGAACAGCAGCGGCTTAAAATACATATTTCCGTAAAGAAGCAATTTAGAAAACCTCGCTTATGTGGCCGAATTTCTGGTTCAAAATAGTTGACCCGTCAATTTGAATACAACATTTACAAAATGTTTCCGGTCTGACTGTAGTGCAACAAAATAAAATTACAAGGCTAGTTTTTAAATATACACTGTATTCGTGGAAAGCATGTACTTTTTACTTAGTATATACAAACATGTAACTTTAGAACAATAACTGTATAATTGTTGCTGCAAATGAATTGTTTATCGAGTTGCCAAACGTAGAGTTTTAAATCTTGATTAATTGATCGTGTAACCTTGTTTAAATAAAGAGTGTGATGAATTGATTGGTTGACTGGTTGATTGAGTGAATAAGTGAGTAAGTTAGTGAGCGATTGAGTGGTTGAGGGAGTGAGTAACTGAGTGGTTGATTGATTGATCAGTGACTGAGTGAGTGAGTGAATGAGTGAGTGATGCTCGACTTTTTTATTATACAATGTCTGATCGGCCACACGCTTACTTATTTCATCTGATTGACTTTTTGGAACAAAACCGCCAATAGAACGTACCCTAGATTTCACTGATGCTCAAGCAGATTACTTAAATAGTTTGTAGAAATTCACTTCTGCAGTTTGAAATATCTCAACCATAAATTATTTTACTAACATGTGTTTTGTCAAATTAATCGACAACACAGGGGCGTAGCCAGAGGGGGGACCAAGGGGCCCGCCGCCCTCTCTTTCTGTTCTACTTCAAAACAACACTCACTAATACGTCCCAGTCTGTCTACCAGAAGTGAACATTTCTCTAAAATAATCACGTCTCCCCCCTTAAGGGAAAATCCTGGCTACGCCCCTTCAACATTAGATTAAACTTCAGTTTAGTGGCACTCGGCGTTTATAGACGGAAGTTTTAATCTTCATAGTAGACTCTTTTTCGAGGTAAAAAAGTCCAGTTTTGAATCCGTATTTTGTCAGGAGCGCTTTCTCTATTTGAAATAAATAGTGTTGCACATGTGATAATATTATCGATCCTTATTGCCTTTGCATAAATATATTCAAAACAAATACACAGTGAACTTGTGAAAAAGCTATAAATGAATTCCAAAGTGAAGTTTTTGATTTTAACACGTCGTTGTAACATGAGTAATTGCCATCCGCTAATGATGTGGAAAACAAAAAACAAAATCAGGTACTAATGTCTTAGTGTTTTCCGAACATTAAACATGATTGACTTTGTATGCCGTTGTTGTAATAAGACTTTGTATGACTGGAGCTTGATAAACACGCATTTTTAGCGACTGGCATGAATGTCATATGAGCTGTGATTGATTGAACCAAAAAAATGGGCGGTTGTGTGGAAACGAAACTGAACAAAAAACCTTTCACACAAATCAATATGCACACAACTAGAGACGTTGAGAGCAGTTGCGAATGGAGCTGGAGTGCGAAGGAAGGTTGAGTTCGTCAAGCCAGAGGTTCAAGTATGAAGTGAATGAAGGAAGACCCTAAGCCTTCTGCAGGCTTTAAACGTGACTTACAACTTCCAGTTATCCAGCACACGAACCAGGTTAGTTATAACAATTTAGTGGGCTAACAAAATGACCGAGAAATCTGATCTTGTGTTCAAAGTTCTCTTCCTTTACGGATAGATACCGTGGATGTAGATGTAATAAAATGGTTAGAGTTTGTGAAATTCTCATTGTACAGATGTTGAAAGATTTAAGCATGTTGTGTAGTTTTAAACCTCGAATTGTTTTTAAGCTTTTATTTATAATTTGTCATTAATTGTTCATAACTTTTAACAGCAGAAGCCGCTCAAGCCAAGGAAACGAACAGCGCCAAAGGAAACTAGTCGCTTCTTCAACGATTCGTTTCTCCTGTGTATTTCACAGTCATGTTTTCAAACCTTTATAGATTGGCGAGTGTCGCATCATTTCCCTTGCGTTAAAGTTTTTTGTAAAATGTTCCTTCACAGCAAGACACAAAGGTAACATTTATCAGTTTATTCAAAACAGTGAAATTTTGGAGCAACTTTCTAAAACTTGTAAAGGCCTTCAAAAGAAAGATTTATCAACTGTTGCATCAGAAATTAATTGCACTAAAACTATAGAAGAGTAAATGTTTTTATGTTTGTTTGGTCTACACACACATTTTTTTAAAATATCAACTAGATATAGTACGCTTCATATCAACAGCAAATTAATCCCTAGAATCCATGTACCAGTTGGATTTGGGGACTTTGAAAACAGCTCAAAACAGACTTTTCGATTGAAGACGAAAACTTCGTTCCTTTGATGGCCTGTATTTTTATATCCAAGAAACGTGTTCTAAAACGACTTAAAGTAGATTGAAGTGTTAATGACATTGTATTAGGATATGCAGTTAAATTACCGTTTAATGGTCGTAGAGGTCTGCGAGCGCCGGTTAAAGTTGGACAGTTTTAGGCAATTTTAGTACCTGCGAAGGCTTCGAATCTACTCAAAATGGCTGTAAACGTTAATGCTCTACCGCAGAACGTAGAATTAACGGAGCCAGTTCATATTGTTATATCTGATGATAGTTCCCCAAGACCTTTCATCTGACAAAGTTTGAAATTGTCTTTTTCCAAATTTCCCGACTAAGTCGAAAGTTACTGAGAGTCGTTCTTAAAGGGGCAGTTTCACGCTCGCTCCATTCAAAACTGCTGCTTTCCAAAACTTGTTCCTTTCATTTCTAACCAGGATACATTGATAAATGCGGCTTAATTTGACAAAGGAACTCTTTCAGTAAACAGAATTGTCGAGGGTCAATACAGTTGGGAACCATATTGCACTGCTTACTAATTTATCCTACGGGCCAACACTAAATTCGCTTCATCGCTTACAACTAAAATCTATTTCAATCTACCTCAAAATCAAATCATACGTATCATATTTACAATCTTTAAGGTAGAAATATGGTTGTATTGTTTGTAGCAGAAGTTATTTGGGTATTTTTAACGTCTTATGCCAAGCCATGGGAAAAATTCGCATTCAAAGCGTGAATTAGCCCCTTTAAGATCTAAAGAAATCCCGTGAGATCATTTTGGCTTGCGCATACGCATTTCAGTTTGGCCAGCGCATGCGCATCTCATTTTGGCCTGCGGGTGCGCATCTCGTTCTCATCTGCACACCCGCATCTCATTTTGGCCTGCGCATCTCATTTTGTTCAGCGGATGTGCATCTCGTTTCGGCCTGCGCATGCGTATCTCGTTCTGATCTGCGCATGCGCATCTCATTTTGGCCTACACATGCGCATATCATTTTGGCTTGCGCATGCGCATCTCGTTTTGACCTGCGCATGCGCATCTCATTTTGACCTGCGCATGCGCATTTCATTTTAGTCTGTGCATGTGCATCTAATTTTGGCCTGCGCATGCGCATGTCATTTTGGCATGCGCATGCGCATGTCATTTTGACCTGCGCATGCGCATCTCGTTTTGACCTGCGCATGCGCATCTGGTTTTGACCTGCGCATGCGCATCTGATTTTGACCTGCGCATGCGCATCTCATTTTGACCTGCGCATGCGCATCTGGTTTTGACCTGCGCATGCGCATCTCATTTTGACCTGCGCATGCGCTTCTGATTTTGACCTGCGCATGCGCATCTCATTTTGACCTGCGCATGCGCATCTGGTTTTGACCTGCGCATGCGCATC
>JAOEJI010290777.1:0-18996 GCA_025448255.1 Umimayanthus chanpuru | reverse complement strand
ATTGCATTTGAGTGTTTATCCAACATTTAGCTCTTCTAAACACACAATATATTGAGCAAGCAAAAAAGAAAATCTAAGCTCTGGTAAAAACTATAACCTCAAATAATTACCCTGAACTGAGCACCTACCTCCCTGGTTGCACTTATTCTTAATTGAACACCGGGGTTAAAAAATGAAGTATGCCACATGGTGAGTTATGTTTGATGCCATCATACTCTTATTCACATAGATCTATAAAAATGGAGACACCATAACAAGTTTTGTACATCTATAACAGTTATGCTATGTGGCCCTTGCCATAACACTGGGGTTGCCTTACTCTTTTTGATAAATGTTTTATAGGCTCTTCTAAGTTCCCTGAGATAGGATACACACATACATGCACACACAATACTTTATTTAATCACGTTAAAATCATCAGTATATTACTATTTACATATTTACATATATTACTCTATTTCTCCACACCTGTCCACGAACGGTGTGGAGAAAGACAGTCCCAAAATAAGAACCAATCACTTACAAAACTATAATTAATATGGAAAATTCATGTATCTGGACACAAGCACAAGACAAGAACACCTTTACACTCCAATTTATTTTTTCACTTTTAAATACAGTAACCCCTCGCCTCATACAAAGATTAACTATTGAGTGCAGCCAGAACAAATAACAACAGCAATCACGAGCAAAAGTAATATTTTTAAACAAATTCATAAACAAAAACTCTCAGCTAATCCAACAAACAAACCCATTGCCTATGTACCATACAAAAATCCCGACGAAAACATTTGAGGCTTGTAAATACTCACGAGTTGAAGGTCCAATTCATCGTGAAGGCGAGCCGAGTCTGACCCAGAATTGAATACAAGGCTTCACATTATTCGTGTTTTGCTTCAAAATACACGCAATAGCCATTATCAAATAGCAGTTGCTGTTCTAGATTACT
The DNA here is from genome assembly GCA_025448255.1 of Umimayanthus chanpuru. Lineage (NCBI taxonomy): Eukaryota > Metazoa > Cnidaria > Anthozoa > Zoantharia > Parazoanthidae > Umimayanthus > Umimayanthus chanpuru. The sequence continues at coordinate 18,047 of JAOEJI010290777.1, read as the reverse complement.
TTCTTTGACCATAAAAATTGCTGTCAGTTGTTCCAACGCACCTTTCCCAACTTTTTCTCAGTCAAAATTTGAATCCACTGCTGCCGCCAAGCTGATGTAAACAATTTTGTCAGTCGTCTGTGAGGAATGAGAACCCTTTCAGCTGTTCAAAGTCAAACTCGAAGTGTTGATATCGACCATCACGTTTGCATTAACTAACAACTTAAACAAGTCAGAGTCCGGCCGAAACAAAGGCCCCGACTTTAAAAACAATTTGACAGTGGACCCTGACGAGTTTATCGATCGTCACTTTAAAAGCAACGACGTACGTGTCTGTGTATTGTATGAAGCGAGGGCGAACGAGCAGAAATGAAACAACCAAAGGACATACACTTTGCAACTCGAAGTATTACCTGCTCAATAGCCAGCAAAACTCGTTGGTTGATGGTGCAATAGATGGCCAATCCCATAATACCCTTGCGCGACTCAGCTCGCACTACGCATGCGCCGCACGCATGCGCTGACAGTCGCGACACAAAGACGAAGAACGGAGCCGAAACCTTAACTCGGTGCCTCACGGCCCGAGTAATAATAACGAAATAATAATTCGTAATCTCGAAGTACCATAAATAAATTAGCACGTGATTTGTGATGTCATAGTTGTTGTGCAATATCTTTCTATGAAATCTAAGATGGTCGCCATGTATTTTGCACTGTATCAAACTTTATAGAATTTTTCTGGTAAATTTGTATTCAAAACGGAAAATGATTCACTGACATTAGTGGTATTTAATACGAAGCTAGTTTAAACGAATGTTGTATGGTACTGTTTTCGAGCTATTGTGTCATGTTTGAACATTGAAGTTTCCCTAAAATAGTATCTGTTGCCAAACTGAAATTCCTTGAAATAATCTTATTTATATTAAAAAAGATTCACAACATTTATTACTGTGTTGCCTGTGGCAACGCAGTCATAAAATGAGTTGGGTTTTTTTCCTTTGTTCGTCGACAGAGAATGGAAAAGTTGCGCAATAGTCTTAATATGGATTAAATGACGTCACGCGCTGTGTGATTGGCTCGGACATTGACATCACCATGACAAGTTGAATGAAGTGAGCGGCGATCAATTTGGGTTTCTGTACAGTGGATTTACGAAAGGAGTCTGCAATTTATAATACTAGAGTTGGCCGAATAGTTTATCGCAGCTTTTATTCTGTGTTTCTTTCCGGTCGAACGAGTGGATTTTTAAAAACTGCAGGTCGATGTGCTGGATTGTTCTGCTGTTCCACGGGATCGGAAGAATCGAAGAAACTGACAGAGGAGCGATGGACATTTTGGCGAGACATTTTGCCGTAAATTAATTTATTTGCTTGTGCATCCAACCTTGAGTTTCAAACATCACAGCAGATTGTTTGCAGGATTTTTGATGTTCATCTATATCTGATGGATGTATTCTAGAAGCTTTCTTTTTTCTACTAGCCTTTTCAAGTCATATAAACAACTCCTTCAGTGCTTGTAAGGTAATATCTTGCCATGTAAATTATTTCGTGCAGTCTACTCAATTGCTTGCGTCCCAAGGGATTTGGAGTTGTTTACCCAACCGCGCTTACCGTGATAATAAAATATCCTTCCAAAGTAAGAACGATATAACAGCCCCTGAAATGAATGTAAACAGCTTACAGAAGTTATAATTTTCCCCAGGAATGTTTTGCTAATTTTAAATCAAACGATATCACACAGATGTTCACACATTGTTATGGTCGGATGAGCACTTCGCTGCTTCACGGAAATCAAAATAAATTGTTCGGCAGTGTTTTGTTTTCGTTCTGCCGTGCATCAGAATCAAATGAACTATCATCCCATGCACGCAGACAAATCAAAATATTGTTTGCCGGTTGGATATTCCATTTTTTTTAAAAGCGTTACTACTTTTTAAGTTTTTTAAATATATTTTTCAACTGCAATCCGGTAGAAGGCAACCCAGTGTAGGCTTCTAGAGCCTCTTGTTTGTTCTTTTTCAGAGTCGGAAAGTATTGCATATTGTTGGCAAAGAGAGGAAATGAAATGCAAATACCACAGAACAAAACTAGAAGTGGAGACGAGTGGAGACGCAACCAAACTTTTAACATCTGCACGCCCTTTCCTGCACAGTTGATCGAACTTGACAAATGCCATGCGATCAAATGCGACAATTTAATTCGGGTAATGAACGGCTAAATATGGTAAACAATATAAAGCAACCGACTTGCGCAGTATGAAACAAAATGGCGGCTACCACGGGCCAATAGGCGAGTTTCAGCTGACGTCTTTTGTTTACATTTTTTCATTAGCATAACTTACAAACTTGTTTAAAAATAGACAGAATCTCTGCTAAGTTAACTGAAACTTAAAAGAAATGGTTAGAAAGGGCATAAATTTCTTTTTTCCGTGGCATTTTCGGAGCTAAATCGAGGTTTCAAAAGTTGCAGATTTGTCTGGCGGCAGAAGCGCTAATTAGCTGATACAATCCTTGTTAAAATGTAGAGTTTTGAATATCGCATCATAAAAAGACGATTTACGAAATCAAGCTCAAATTTTCTTGTTAGATTAAATTCATAAATTTGTTTCAATATTCAGAACTTACAGTTTTGTAGCCCCATCAGAGTACTACGTTCTCTTCGCAGCTTACGCTAATTAGGCAAAACATAAACAATGAAACTCGCCTATAGCATTCCCAAGAGCAGGTGCAGGGAAACACTGCAAAATCTCTTCCGGAAGTTCTCTCACCCACGTCCCTAATCTTGGCTGCCTCACGTGTAGTACTAATCACCCATTTCGGTGGCTACATTACAAATCGTTTCTTATAAGCTAAATCTGAACCTTCGCGAGACCTGATCATGAGACTTGTAGATACGATGCAATCTCATTGAGGCCTGAAAATTTTTGTCAGATAATATTTGCTACTGCTTAAGTTGCAATTAAACTGTGAAGATCATTTATAAATCATTTCCAATCCTCACTGCATTTCATATGAATTTGATTCGTTTACTCTCGTTCATAGGATACAGTATTAATCCAATGTTTGAACTCTCCTTACCAAGTCCCATACGATGGTTGTGTCCGGAAAAGGAGGTCCTGGCAAAAAACTATATACCAATATGATTATATATAAGTAAATATAGTTGTTCCCTGCTGTCTTAAACGAGTGAGTATGGCGTACGTATATATTGCATTATTGTGGGCTTGTGGATAATCAGTTGGTGCCAAATATTAATCAGCGCTTTTCTTGGTGACATCTCATGGCTTCCACCCACAGGGGCCAAGGAAGCTCTGCAAATCAATTAAAGAGAAAAATGTGGCAACCCGAATTTCAGGATTAATGTCCTACTAGGGTCATGTCCTGGCGTTGTTTTGTAGGAGTTCCTAATGTTTAATGTTTGACGCTGCTTCGCAGGATTTCCTAATGTTTAGTGTCTGTCGTTGTTACATAGGATTTCCTAATGTTTAACGTCTGATGTTGTTGCATAGCATTTTCTAGTGCACGTGTTTAACGTCTGACGTTGTTACATAGGATTACCTAATGTTTAATGTTTGAAGCTGTTGTATAGGATTTTCTAATGTTTAACGAAATATATTTTGTTTGTACATTTCTGAACATATTTAATCGAACAGAATGAGTGGCAAACACTTTTTGTCAGTCAACGTTACGTTAATTTCCCCTGTAAGGAAAAACAAGCAACTGAAGTTATTGCTGGTTTAGCAGAAAAGTCATTCGCTGAACATTTTCGAGCCTACCGATAAAACTTACAATAAAGTCCTGGGCTTGTAAAGGTTTGCAAGGGATTGTGGGTAGGCTTGGTTCCACCCTCCCGAAATTTTATTTCTTATAAACGGATTTTAATAAGACCAAAATGCCGAAACAAAGTACTTGCAACACTTTTGTCATCACTTTTTAAAAATACCTTAGCACTCATAGGTTATTGTGCTTTCTCCATTGTGAAACTTAACCTTCAACAGCAAGCATAGCAGAAGACAAACTTTAAGTTTTTTTCTTACCGCTCGAAATATGTTGTGATCAAGTATCTTGTGCCTGAAGCCTTCTCGTGGCACAACTGCTTCAAAGCTACTTAGTAACTCGCACAGTTTCTTTGATTGATGGAAATTAAACGCAACGCAACCAGGATGACGGAAACACAGATCACCACACTGCAGCTCGGACGATGAAAGGATCACGGAGATCACGTGACCCTTCAAGGCTTTGTCTTTGGTGTTTTGGTTGACTTCCGGGTATTTTGTAACCGCGCATGTGTTGTCTTGGCCGCCTTTCCGTGGAATGATGCCTGCATCTGAAACCATTTTTTTTGCAAGCAATTTAAAAAGCAAACCTCAAACGAGTATACTATCTGAATTTCAATTGAGTGAAAGAGATAATTTGCATTGCATTAACATTTTATTATCTTGACCACTGTTGACCAATGTCAACGACGCTCAGATACATTTGTTTAACGATATGTGTATATACATATAAAAAACACTCACGAAAAAGAGACAGCACATTGTGCGTTGTCTCCCTACGCCGCCATCAATTGCATAATAACAAGACGAAATTATCATTGTCCTCTGATTGGATGAACTCGATCAAACAAACCTCTGATTGAGTGTGCAGAAGATTTTTGCCAATACTAGCGCTTAGTATAGCTCATCCTATTGACACTGCTGTTTCAGGTTTGATGCGATCTTACCGCACTCAAGCAAAAATCATACTATTACGAGTTGATTAACGTCTTGTTAAATCAGTTTTCGTTCGTTTTCAACATCGCGCCATTTTCCTACATGATAAACGCCCCTTCCACTACTGCTTTTCATGATCTGTGTTTAATTTAATTGTAAGAATTAAAATTTTGTTTTGTTGTCATGTAAATAACTTTTCATATTGACTAATTAAGTTTCAAGATCGATTACAGTTTAGATATGACGTCATAAGCGACTTTCTTATTGTAATTTTATTACTCAAAATTGCTTTCAATGACATCATACTAATATACCGTCACAACAACTATATCGGATATTTGGGTAATTTTGTTTCCAAGTTTTTCTGCCTTTGAACCGTCTCTGAAAATTGCAACCCTCCCTCCCTGACTTTTTGCGCTTTTATTTTTAGATTGTTTCAGCTGGCTTCGACCGCTTTTATTTACTATAAATCTTCGATGTGGACTTTGAAATTAGGTTGAAAGAGTAAATTTCTTCACATACGCCATACACTGAAAACATTCAACAAATTAAATATATAGCTTGACCTGAGGGGTGGACACTTGAACGTACTCCAAACCCTGAGGGGGGAGGGGGGGAGGGGGACTCCCATACTTGACTTGTTGGGGATACTCGTCGTAACTTTTTGGCGGTTAAAATTCCGGATTTGGGTAACGCTAAGGGTGTCTGAGAGATTGGGGTAACTTTTAGACCCTTTTTTGGTTCGTTGGTCCCTGCATTTGCTATGACAGTTTGTCTTCAAGAGTATTACAGAACACACAGAACATCTCTGTCTATTACATGTTGTTTCCATGCATTTCGTTGGTAACTTTTAGGGGTCAAAATATGCAGGTGCCGCACTCATATTGGTAACTTTTAGGGGTTGTTTTTGAAAATTTCGACGAGCATCCCCGTCATGTCTGCATGGAGTCCTACCGAAAATGACACAGGGCGGTGATCACTATAAGTGAAAAGCCCACAGGCTGGGGGACGGTGTGGAGAATGAAAACGGGTCAGATTTTTTCTTTTCTTTCAGATATCCGGAGAAATTACAGCTCTTAGTTGTTCCAATTGCAACAAGCTAAACATACAATATTATACTTGCAGTAGCTATTTTGCAAAAGCATAATTAATTTATGCGTGTTGATCTATAAGAGTTGTATTGTGTGTGTTTCACCGTGACGTTGGTTGGAAGTGTTAGCCCCTCGTAAGAGGAAAAGTGGAAATTGAAGGGAAATAGGAAATCTTATCAGCTTGGGTTAAATTAGTGTGGATCGATATCAAAACAAACCGCGCCATTTGTTGGAATTATTAGTGAGATTTAAGTACACGAAAATTGTTTTTGGGACTAAAGTGCAAAGTTTGGAAAAAGATCGTTATTCCTTCATTAGATCTCGGATTTAGGTTGAATCCCATAATTTTCCTTACGTTTGTATGCATGGCCTGGCAGACAAAAATGTCTTGGCACTGGGTGGGATTGGCACGTTTCGCTGTTTCCAGACATCAAAAGGTTAATTAACTGTATGAAAAAGGGTGTATGAATGGCTTCACAGCTCAGCGGTTAGAGCAGCTGCTCCGGCATCGCTGCAGAGTTCCTGGTCTGAACATTTTTCCAGCAAACATTTTTCAACTGCTAAAGTTACAATCGACCCTTTTCGAATTACTAGTTGCCGCTGATTGCCATAACAACAAATTGATTTCTGCAGGGTTAACCTCAACCTGGCGTTGAATCTACATAAATACCGGCAAGGTCTGAATCTCCAACAATACACAGAGTTGTGAATAGCTCATATCCACACTGGAATTTATGAATATTTAACATCAAGTCGAAGCTAACACTGACAAAACAAATCAGCGGCATCTGGTAAGCAGAAAAAGGTCTATTATTAAAACTGCGAAGATCATTTGTCATATTGATAATTTGTTTATGTTACTATGGTAACAGACTCTGAATAGTAGAAGGTGTATGTTCACCCCTTACCCTGTAGTTTGGATATATTGAAGCAGAGACTATAGTCGGAGTCCGTGTAGTGGCAACAGCCGGCCATCTGCAGACAGACACTCTTGGAGTACTCCACTTTCCAATCGGGGCACCACTGGCTCACGCGCCACTCCTTCATATAGGGACACTCTGGGGGGAGGGGGAAGTAAAGACAATCTAATAAAACCGTAATCTTAAAACCTTTTCATTTAGGAAAGTTTGGTTTAATAACTATTTTCTTCTTCTTCTTCTTCTTATTATTATTTATGTTGTTGCTATTATTATTAATATTATAATTACTATCGATATTATTACTAATATACTAGTAATATTAGTGTAAATGTATAGAGTTTTTGATTTATAGTACAGAAACATTATTTTTATTATCAACAATAATGCGAAAACTAATAATTTTTATACTGTATTTGCAGTTCTTCGGAAACCTTAAGGGAACCTTTCGAAATTATCAACAACTTCAGAAAGTCTTAACGATTTTGATAATTTTCGGAAATCAGTTTTCGAAAAATTTCTGGAAACCGATATTTTCCTGAGAGAAGCAAAATATACCCCCAGGTTTCCGGTTGGTTTCGTACGAACTTTTTGAGAGGCGTAAACACTCGTCTCTATAAAGTATAAATTAAATATGTATATATTTATGCACACGTATCCATGCCCAACACATGCACATAAACACACACACACACACACACACACACACATGACCATACTAAACACACCTAAGGCCCTGTTACTCTGCGCAATTTTCTCAGCAACTTGTCTCACAATGCTTGAAAACATAGCGTTGCACGTTCCGAGGTTGAGTGTTTTACTGTTTGGGTATGTGTGAGGTTAGCACGATAAGTAAGATCTGTAACTGCCAACCAGGATGTCCCGGATTCAATCCCCGGACTAGTAGAGGGTTGAACTTTGAGCGACCTTCTTTCGCCAGACCATCCGTGGACAGGGACGTTAAGCCGTTGGTCCAGTCTCTCGAGGTCTATCGGGGGACTTAAAAGACCCACACACTTGTCAATAGGAGTAAGCTAATGTCGGTGTTGTGGACTGTCACCTAAACACAGCTCATTTCAACTTATTGCTGTGAACTGTGCTCCGAAGTCAGACAGTTGCGTCTTCGTATTCAGCATCACCAAGCTGTAATGTTGACGATTAGCTGCACAATTCAAATTCAAACTCAAATTTTACACTACAACTCAATCTTAGCAACTTGCAATATTTTAGGTCTTGTTCTCCTCAAAAAGAAAAACGAGAAGTGTGCGCATGCGCCCTTTTTAAAACTGTCGTAAAAGTGCGAGAAAAGTTGCTGGAGGGGTGATATACTGTGCAATGGTATTGCCAGTTGCTGCAATCCGTTGCGAAAGGTAGAGTTGAGTTCAATTTCGTGCGACACTTCGCGCAACCAAAAAAATTGCGAGACAACCCTTGTTGCACTGTGCAATTCTCCGGCAACTTGTCTCGCAACGGCAATGTAACAGGACCTTTAGTATTACACAGACACGTTTACATACACAAACGCAGACGCAGCGACACACGCAAACACACGCACGCGCAGACACACGTAACAGCGATTTTGTACATACTTCAGATGAAGAGCAAAGTTTACCGACCTTCAATGCTTGACGAGAGGATAGATTGAACAAGCAGTGCAAGCAACACAGATGTACTCGATAACGGTACTGCCGGAAAAAAAGGTGGGATTTGTTTGTATTTAGGACGGATCACACGAAGTCAATCATTTCAGGTTAACACTTCCTTGTCAATGATTTGACCACATTTTTCCTTTAGGTCAATATATTTTTACATGCAGGGACAAAAAATTGTTCAACTTGTACCTTCCTTTTTCGAACAATGACTTGTTGTTTTTATTTTCTAAACGAGATCTTTTTGATTCGTTAATGTCCATGTAGTATATTATATTAAAGTTTTTGTATTTATTCTATCCACTTATAATCATATCTGTTATTTTGTGTTTGTTTTATTCAGAGGTGTTTAAGAATATAAAGGAACACCGTTATGAAGAATTCTTGTAATTGCAACAAATACGACAGAGTCAGATCGCGTTAATCGCCGGTTATTTTAAACACAATCACGCTCTAATAAATGGCCGACGCAAATCTGTTCGTAATTATTAAACAATCCATGGCAATCAAACGAGTAATAGTATAAGAAAACGTCCGTATTCGCGGCTCGGTAAATATCCCGCGCTACTCACCACCACTTCGGGGAATTACTACTGACTAGTCACATCAACTAGTACTTCGGTGAATGACTACTTACTGGTCACATCCACTTCGGGTAATGACTTCTTAGTAGTCACATCCACTTCGGATAATGACTTCTTACAAGTCACATCCACTTCGGGGAATGACTACTTAACTAGTTACATCCTCTTCGGGGAATGACTTCTTAGTAGTCACATCCACTTCGGAGAATAACTGCTTTCTAGTCTTATACAATTCGGGGAATAACTATTTACTAGTCATAACCACTTCATAGAATGACTACTTCTAGTCACATCCACTTCAGGAATAGTCTTAACTACACTGTAGCCGGTGCGGATCCAGAAGAGTTTGTATAGTGCGATCAAACCCTTTAGCTTGGATTTGATCTCCTTTGGGTAAGTTTTCGCGAGTTTTTTTGAAAACGTGACAAAACTAGATGACAAGTTTAAATCTACAATAAGCGGAAAGGAATAGTTCTGAAATATGCTTTTTTGCGTCCTTCGTGTTACTTTTTGTTAGAGCTGCAGTCTCCCAACCGAACGGGAAAGGTGGTCGCGCTACTAAAATTGTGTTTGTTAATATCGGCTGGAAAAGAAACCTTAGAATGCATGAACATACGTTTCACGTTTAAATGGTTGATGCCAATTACAACAGTCAATGCCTTTTCCAAGAACAAATGATGTCATTTGTAATACATACACAGTTAAAAAAATGAACTGCACTGAATCGAACTGTTGGCGTAGTATGGTACTGTACAAGACAGGAATGCTATTGATCACGGGCTCAAAACACAGTAATTCTTTTATATCTGTTTATCCGAAATGAAACAGTTATTGTCGCCAACGACAGACCGCTATGAGACTTAGCTCTTGCTTTCTGATAGAGTTAATTTTGGTTTGAATTAGGGTTAGAGACAGGCTCAGGGTTAGTTGAATTTCCGCAATCACGTTTCTCTTCTACATGAAAACCACAATAGACTGTTGTTTGAAATGACATCGATCGTTTACGAAAGAGAAAATGGCTTCATGGAACCATAGTTTTCAGAATTTTCTGCCGGAGTGTGCCTCCTGATCTCTACTAGATTCTCGACCCCTCGGCGCTTCCACTGAACCCCTACACTCTTTTTTTAAAATTAAGAACCAGTAAAATTTAGCTCAGGCTCAGTGTTCTCATTTTTTCGGCCATTTCAGGCTCAAAATGTTCTTATTTTGTTATTAAAGGTCCTTAAATTTTCTATGTTCTCCGATGGGGTTAACCTACTCCATATCTCGTGATACTACGTGTACTGTAGGGTACTTGACCTGCAGGGTGCCTAAACCATAAATAAACAATTGGGTTTAATAACTGTTTTAAATGGGTGAGGCTTACAGAATATGGATTATATTTATTTACCTACAAAGGCACTGTGTGTGCTCGGGAAGCTACGTGTTTTCTCATCTATCAAGATGTCAAAACGAAAGCAAGCAACCTTGGGGGAGTTTGGCTTTACGAAGAGAGTGTATCATTTTTTTAAAATTTTTTTTGTTAAAAAAATTTCAGCCTCAGATTGTTCTTATATTGTTCTTTTTTTTCGAGCGATTTCAGCCTCAGTGTTCTCATTAAGTTTGCTCTTAATAAAAAAAAAGAGTGTATTGCAAAACTCTGGATCCGCGCCAGCTATAGTACTGCAATTTTCTAACGTAGCAATAAAACTATTTTCCAATTGTTGATCGGCATAAACATTTCAGGTTAATGACTATAATATAACAGAACAGTGAAATTCATCAAGTTTTCAAACAATTATAACGACAATACTTACTCATTATGTAACAACACTTCTTAGTATTGTGGAAAAAAGTCCCTTTACCGCGTAGTTTTAGGAAATGTGTCCGATCTGAACACGGATTTGGACTTTCTGCAATAAGTTGTTCAGAAATGATAACAGAATTTTGCACATAGTTTACCTAAGAAAATTTCCTGTAATCAATCTAATGAAGTCGTTTGTGTAACTGTCACGAGACCACTTCATAGCCAAATAATACAGAAAGTTAATATTGATCAAACTATACAAAGCGGAGTTGTGCATATAATCTTTCACGGCAACAACACTTCATCAAATCAAACAAAAGGAACAGAAATCCAACAGAAAACTCATAAATCACGCTTCCTCTGTAGACTTTTCAAACAACAAAATTGAAAACTTTATGTCATTTAATTTCATGAACAAGTAACATCATACGTAGAGTAGGCGGATAGATGTTTACAGAGTTGGCAGAACGTATTGAACATGCGATGATAAAACATTTAGACACAAAACTCATTTCATTTTAAGACGAAAGAAGACGATATCACAACAGTATTTAGATCTGGAAAAATGTGGAATTTCTACATTCAAAAGAACATTTGAGTTTGGAAAAACATGTGAGATTTTTTTAGTCAGTGCGTGGCTAGTTTTGTACCTAGAAGTTTGAGCGAAACTAGAACCCGATTTACATTACAGAAAATACGGCTAGGCAAGGATGAATATTGGCAAGGGTAGATTAAACTACCTTGCCTTAACAATTTTATTGAAAAAGGACAACGTCCGGACGTTGTCCTTAAACCCGAAAGACATCGGCAAGGTAATCTCAGTTTATACGGCCAAATTCATCCTTGCCTTGATGGAGTAAATTTTTACCCTTGCCGAAATTTATCCTTGCCTAGTCGTTTTTTTTCTGTCGTGTGTAAATGGGGCTTAGGTAGACTGAACTAGAAAAGCTAATGTCAGTAATGATTTTAGTCGTACTTGTACTCAAAAACTTAATTTTAGTATCTCATTGCAGGGAAGTAAATCATTGAAATAACTCAAAAATTTTAATTTCGAGAGAAAGAGACCAAGATGTGGACAGCAGTTCGATGTGTCAACACTGCTTCAAAACTTTTTAGCACATGTTGTCAATTTTTCACCAGAATATTAGGATTCAAACATCTGATTAAAATTCGAATCATATATCAGCAAATGGGTACTTCATTACACCGGAAAACTACATAAGAAAAGCACCACATATTTGATGTGATTGCATGATTAAGTGAACACACAGAAATATGCATTATGCAACAGTAGTACTTCAGCAATAGGCCCTATATTTGATAGTGAAGCTAGAATAACCGCCATTGTAACATGTAAACGGTAAGAGCTCCAGTGACTTCACTTAGCCCTAATCATCCAAACTCTCTGTCAATGCAAACCTACCTCCTGAAAAAATAAATTATAAAGAACCTTAAAGAAACCTAAAGCGTGTGACTGAGTTTGTCAAAACAATTATTTCAGTAAATAATGCATTACACTGTAATAACATATAAAGAGGTCTAGTTGTTGTTTTAACATTAAATTATCAGTTCTTTAGCCAAGGACGTAATAAGACTACGTGTATAAACTGTAGCTACAAGAAGGGAAGTGGTAAATGTGTGTGTGACTGTGTGTAGATGTGGGCCCAGGTTTTTAGCTGGCCTGCGGACAGGAACAAAGGTATTTCAGCTTGGAGAAAGTATTTATTAAAACATTAGGGCCTGTCTACATGGAAGTGGGGGACCCCGAGCAGGTGAGGTAACCCGGCTAAGTGGGGAAACCCCCTGTTCATATAATCTCTCTTTTTATTGTGATCATGTTTACACGAGAGGTGGGATACCCCAGTTGGGGTGGGTAACTCGCCTAGATGGGGTGACGTTTTGTAAGTATTTCCTCATGTAAACGCTCAAGATGGGGTAACCCGCCTAACTGGGATAAGATAACAGAGTTTCCTGAGGCCAATGTGACAATAACAAAGCGCGCAAAAATTCCAAACAAAATAGTTTCTCGTTGTTATCAACCCGGCTAGTATTTTTCGCAAGCTTATCTCACAAATTTCAAAACTCCTGAGGATGAAAACTTGTCACGCGATAGCATCGAAAACGCTTACTCTGGGGTGCAGGGTCACCCCGGGGTCTTTAAGACTACATGTAAAGGCCGGCTAATTTTCGACCATGGGTTGGCGGGTTACCTTTCCAACCTGGGTCATGGGATCCCCCACCTTCATGTAAACAGGCCATTAGTAACGATGTTTAGCAGTACACTCAGACAAATCGCAAAGTGTGAAGATTCCACATTGTTTGTAGTTTATACAATAAACAGAGTTACACATAGACGCTTGGAGACAGGGAACTTCTTGTGTTCAATTTCTTCTTGTGTTCAGTTTCGACATCTCACTCATCTGCTGCGCTTACATTACTTTTGAACACTCAAAGATAAGTTTCGTATCTCAGCGTACCCTTGGCCTATTCTCTGTTTACATTGCATGGTTATCTCTTGTCCGCTGGCAAACTACTTGGCTTGTTGTTACCACTCTGTAAGACTTGAATCAAAAGTCAGTATTTGATTTCGTGATCCTTCACTGCGACTTTAAGTGCCCTGTAAAACTACTCTGCAAACTACAGGAATGGTTAATCAACAGTCAAGTGCATGATTTCTCGAACATTTGCGTACTAACAAAGAACAACAAGGTAAACTTACTTTCTAAAATCTCAAAAACCTTGACATCTATAAACAGGGGAAGCGTGATTAATTACTATGCGATTGCTTGAGTCAACCTGGCTATTCCAATTACGTTGTTTAGGATAACACGACCAACTTGTAGGATTATGATATTTTTATTGTATACATACTGCTATTATTAAATAGGCAAGACATGCATTCTCTTCTTGGTTATAAATACAATTTTTATTTCTAATGATACTTAAAAAAATATCCCGGTTTATCATCAGAAACGTTCCAAAATTCAGTGAGGGAGGGCTCTTTTTTTAGAAGTTTGATTGTTTAATCCCGAATCAAAAATGATCCAATCATCTCAGGAGTTCGCGTTACGTGCGTGCCAAAATTTAAATAAGAATTTAAATAAGAAAATAAAGTTTATCAAAAATTATTGAATAGTTTTTTCATTTTTTTTGGCAATAAACTATTCGAGACTTTGTGATTCATACATTTACTTTATTTCAAAAATAAAAAAAAATCAATGCAGAGGGAAAAATCAGTGCGCGCGCTGATGATACCGATAAACCGGGATATTTTTTAAGTGGCCTAAAGTCCACAACTTTTCCCACGCTAATGGAAAAGCTACTGTGGAGCTCTTTCACACACAAAATGGTACAACTTAGTGCAAAAGTAATCATTCCAATAACCAGTCGGTCCTTTCGCGATGTACATCATGCCACAAGGAGCGTTACTTCCATCGTTAGGCTTTCCACTGCTCCATCGGGTAAAATTGGCAACTGTTCCATCTGCCCATTTGAAAATCCGTGAAAAGGAGAACCGTAGGCCGATCCAAATGCGAGCTGGTCTTTGAGGGGCACTCGTATTCACCAGTTGTACAATGAAGTTATTCTCATCAAGAGAGTCTATCTTCACCAGAAGGCTGTCGCGACTCTCGCAGTCGATCTTTGCCTTGTCCCAGGGCATGAGTGAGTTGACAAAAGTATAGCAGGAACCTTCATATGGCGTCCATCCACTTAGACAAGCTGTATAAAGAACTTAACCACATATGTTCTTAAAATCTCAGATTTAACTTTAAGTTACACTCAACCAACAACCGAAAATAAACATGATTGTAGGCACAAATATAGTTATTATGCTGAATTGATAAAGTTCTGTTTTAGTTCAACAACTTAATAAATTAGGGCACAAGACTCGTAGGGAAAGATTATGACGTCATTCTATAAGTGCTGACGTCATAATTTCTTAATAATGGAACAGAAAAAGTAAAGTATACACAACTTAGTTTATAAGATACAACGGTTTAAGTTGCCAAATTTATTGTTACTTATAACTGTTAGTTTGTAGTAGTGAAGCATAGATGAGTTGCACACTTGTTTCGTACCTGGTGACTTCTTCGCAGTACATTCTCCATACTTGCCTACCTAAACCAGTCAAAGCAAGATGTCAGAAACGCTAGATGCACAAATGATTATACAAACTTTAAACTGTTAAATTGTTATTTTTAGTATACACCTAAAAACTTGACTGCCCGGCCCGTATAGCGGTAAAAGTAACTTGTTTTCTAAGCCACTAGCATTGTGTTTATTTATAGTTTCCTTTATGCTTTAATGAATTAGCGAAAAAAAAATTATGATTTAAGATTTTTTTTGCAAATCTGCCCGGAAAGCCGTGCCGTCGAGATATGAGCAATATGTTAGCAATATTAGTTAAAGCAGCCGAGAGGCTCCGGCTGAACTGACAAATAAAGGACACAAATACAATGCGTTTAACGATGGAAAGATGTAGAACATGACTGAAGATTTTAAACCATAATCAATTTTATGTTTGGGAGGCCCGTTTTGTTTGATAGATGTGAGGAAGTAGTTGAAGAGCTGAATAAGCTAAATAGGGTTTTGAAATAGAAACATTTTTTTTTGTTAGGGAAGGATAAAGGATAGGGTCTTTACACATATGGGACTAGGGATAATAACTAAAGTTTAGTCATCTCGTTTCGAATGCTTGTTTACTTCGAACACAGACAAACGGTTTATTCAGTGAGTTTTTACTTTTTAACCTTTGTAAGCATATAGCTTAGCTGTTAATTTGGTAAATATATCGAATGACAACTTTATCATTTTGAACTGCAAGGAATCATTTCCTTATACACAAATGGCATAAGTGCAGCGTTTCAAAAAGATGAAATTAATAATTTAAGGGACAAAATAGACACTCCTGCGGACTGATTAGTATAAAGATCGGTAACATTTCACGGGAAAAGCAAAAATGCCCGCAACAAAAACGACACTTGAACATCAGGTTTTCGTGTTTACAAACTTACTTATCATCTGAAGTTTCGAATATTATATACTCGAATAGTTCTCCTTTTATTAACAACGAAAAAAGTAACTCCTTTTTTTTACTGAGGCAGAACTTTGAAAACCTCTTAAGCATAATTTTGAAGTGTGTTTAAGAGTTTTTATTTTCTACATGTTTTTTTTCCAGAAATAATGCTTCCTTGCACATGATATTATTATTCTTATTTAATATTTATTTTATTTTTGTTGTATCAGATTCTTAATATTTCATTGTTTAGCTCTGTAGTTTTTTATCTTAAAAAATCTTATAATTTATTCGTTGAATTAGTTTCATAAGATTTAAGCACTATAAATGCATTGTTATTTTTAGTTTTAGTATTGAAATTTTACTTCATAATAATATGTCATTTTCATAAGGCAAATCCATGAGGTGTATTCGTTAGGTGTTTTTAAAACTTTTGCTCTTTTTAGCTTCAGTACGCTACGTTGTAGAAATGTTCCTTGTATTTACAAAATTCAGATAAAGTAATCCACTTGTTCAGATCCAGCATAGTAATAAGTCTGGTTTACATTGTGTATCTTTGCATCTTTCTTGGACTTTTATCATTAACTGCAACAATAATTTCTTTGCGCACACAAGACACAAGTAAAATTGATACCCCAGCAGACTGTCGAGTACAGATCTGTTTATTTTAATCTTAACATTTAAGTAAGTTTTTCTAGATGATTTTTGAGCTTTTAGTATGGAACTTTTTCAACATCGTGGTATATCATTCTTTTCATTATTCTTGGGATATTCATATGATTTTTGCTTTTTTCAGCTTCGCTATTGTTTTCGATTGACAAAAATGTTTGTTATGCTCTTATAAAAATTAAGTAAGAGACTACATTTGTTCAGTTGCATTAGAAGTCTGCCCGAAAATGTGTAACTTTGAATCTTGATTGAGAATATTTTTGTTTTATCATGCAAGTCTCACTCATTTGTTCATCAAAAAATAACTCTGGAGTCAGGCTGTTTTTCATCTTGATCACATGTAAAGCAAGTTCAGTATTTGTTTCACGGTTGCGCATGTAGAGCTGTTCTATTTGGGTGTCTATTTGTACTTATTGATTTGACAAAAAACTGAACGACAATCTGATGGGGAAAAATATCTGAAAATATTCGAACTACCAAAATTAATTTTATTAGCAGCTCAACCACAACTCACGATTACCTTGAAAAGGATGCCTTATATGTTAGTACTCCATGTAATATTCTTAAATTCGCTATACATGTACAAGGAAGTTTGAATAAAATTAACTATGAAACTCAAGGTTTAAGTTGAAATTTTTACGGGATTCATTGACTTGATAATATGAACGATTTGCGAGATTTTTCATCGTCACAGTTATTAAACAACACGTTAAAAGAGTGAGTTATTTGAAAATCTGTTAGATTCAAGGTTAAAATATGCAAATTAAACCATATCTCTCACCTTAACTAACGCAACCTCGGTTGGTCTCAACTGGAGGTACAAACAGCCCGGTGTGAAGACCAGAGACCTGCCTTTATTTTCCTCATTCTCCACTCCACAGCCGTTCAGTGCACAGCAGCCGATTCCCTTCCCAGATAAATCATCAAAGTTCACCGAAATACAAGCACGCTCCGTTTTACAGGCCTGCATACATTTTTGAACTGTACATTTAGCAACTGTCTTGTACTGCCAGCCAACGAAAGCAAAATCGCGGACTGTAAATGGTTTGTATTCTGTTGAGAAGATCAAAGTGCCAAGAGAAAGAAAAAACAAAAAAGCTATAGTGGGCCCTATAGTCGGAGAAAGAACGAGATGAAGATGAAGCCGCCTCATTTGGTTTCGCGAATTTGAAGTCAGTGGCACCTCTCTTAATTCTATCTCGAAGCTTCAAGCTTTTCTTACACGAAGCAGCTGAACTATAGTTTTCCAAGTCGATAATCAGAATTTTCGCCAAACTCAAATGAGCAATGTCAATATAAGCAGCATTGTCGGATGTCGTATTTAACCTCATCTGCAATTAACTACAGTGTATCTTAAAATGTCAAACCGGACAGTCTTATTACATGGCAAGCAATGATGGTCGTACGACTAATTACTTAGAAAAAGTAAGAGCAAACTAAAGTGCTAGTAGTACTCTGCGTTCAAATAGGTCGATTTACTGTCAAAAATGGACCAATCAGAATCTAGTATACGTGTGACGTCAATAGTTTTATGAGAGTATTATTAAAATGGGCTTCCGCTGACTATTAATCAAAGGACCCTTTGGGTAAATTCGGAATGCAATAGCGAATACGTCTAAAGCCCAAATCAAAGAACCGCTTTTTA
>JAOEJI010290776.1:7139-20371 GCA_025448255.1 Umimayanthus chanpuru | reverse complement strand
GTTCACGAGGGTTTCGCTCCCCCAGGAAGGCATATAAATTATTTTTTGTGGACGAAATGAGAGAATACAATAGTATAATAACGCCAAGAAAAACATGCGCAAAATCAAATGATTTCAAAGTCTGTGGGTACGCACACGTAATATATTACAGAGGGATAAATAATTTGGAATTGAGCCCCACTACAAATTACAGTTAAATATCTAAATGCTTCTTCAATGGAACAGCTTTAGTATTTAGACATTAACAAGCTGAAACTTGATGCCATTTTAAAATCTCGTGACTTGGAAAATGGAAAGGCTTAGGGATGACACCAGTTTATGTCTTTTTTGATAACATTTTCAAATCTGTAATCAGAAACTTCAACAAGGAATCAATGCACAATCATAGCTATTTTGCTCTAGTTAATGTATTCAGATATTTCAAAGAGATATCTAATGAACAGTAGCAGGGAAGAAAATGAAGTCATATGTCACAAGTCGACAGTTGTTTAATTTTAACCACTATATTTTCAGTGCGGGTCCTGTATGGACAGTGAAAAGAAGTCTCCCAGGCTTAGAGTTGTTAGACACCTATTTATTGTTTTGCGAATGACTTGTTTGTTCTTCCAGTAATCTTTTAAAAAGAAGTAATAACTTTTTAATTTCGGATCAATGTCTTTTTGTTAATCACGTGTGACATGCTACTCTGGCGTCAGCGCCTTTATGAATGCAAAACTGAACTGACATTACAGAACCGTTAATAGCAAATTCTTTTGAAAGAAAATAAGTTTGTGAACTTCTCTATTCAACGTTCGACAAGTTCTCCCTCAATTCAGGTTCACAAGGTAAGAAAAAAGATCGTAAAAGTTTACTCTGGGGTCGCCCATTTTATTGTTAGGACTTTCGGCTTGACTGGAGTGTTTCTAGCCAACTCTGATTGGAAGCACCTCATTGGAAGTTAATTAAAGCGGAAGGCTTTTCGCTGGACAAGTTTTGTTAACAGTCCAAACAGTTGTTCTATTCAACTTTTATTGTTTTGGAAATAATTAGTGGTTTCCTATGCGCCTTCTTTGCGACCATTCTGTTATAAAAGTGAAATATCTTGACAATGTATTAAACTTAAAAGTAGCTAGGGGTCAAATGATACTTGAAAAGCTACGATTTTGAATTGAAAGCTCCAACAAAGACACCTGGGCTTCAGAAGATAAAAACTATGCCTTTTATGAAAGACCTACTATCTGTTTGTTCAACTGTGTTGTCCATGTGAGTCCAGTTGACTTATATTTGGTGGCTGTGTGATTTGTATCCCGCAAAATCAAGTGCTTCACTGCAAATACCATACATTGGGGCTGACGTGGTTTCAGTAATTCTATTAAAGCATAAGCCACGGGAATTTTGTTTACTAGCTCTCAGGGCGATACTTCAAATTCTAATAATTATTGCTATTATTCAGAAGAAACAGTGCTTCTCTCAGATTGTTTGAATAAGGAATGGACATAATAGAAATTTAATTTTAACAAATTAAAGGCGGTTTCTTTATTGTCATTTATACGGCAGACAGCTATGACCATGAAGTCACATTTTTTGACTACTTTGTCTAGTTTGTGTGGTGAACCACATCGAAAATACATATTAAGAAAGATGTGTTTAGAATATTTAAATTATACTCCAGCTAAAAGCGTAAAACATTTAACGATAGTATTCGCCATAGGCTTAAAAACATTTTTTCAAACAGAGACGGATTTTCGATTTCTGTTAATACAATATTATGAACCTGCAGCAAACAACTTCGTCATAGCTAAATAGTAAAACAGTATTCTCGCCATTTTGAAGAAATATTTCCTAATTGCTATATGTTTGATAAAAAGGACAAAAATAAAACATAGTAGCCTCACTGAAGATACAGTCGCCTACTGAGTATTTTGTCTGAACAAGGAATAGCCCTTACAGTGAAAACCCCCCTGTAGATATGAAATATAGTTTGTAATCCTAAGAAAATGACACAGTGTTTTTCTTGTTTAACTGTATTAACATGTAAACGGAAGAAGCATAAAATACAAATTAGATCACACTTTATCGGCATGAGATATTCACGAAAAAGCGCATAGAGAAATATATAAACTGACTCAAAAATTAAAAATATGGATCTTTATTTTAGGGCTGTTTGATAAAGTACTAGTACAGTGGCGTCAAGTTTGAATTCATACTCTGTAATGCCTGCAAATTTTCACTGAATATTAAAAACTAGTACTAGTTTCGACTGCACTTGCAAGATATGTTTTCAGTTGATTTACTGTTTATGGTAAAATCATATATGACCTATTAGTATGTCGTAGAGCAACACCATATTCAAAATTCAGTCTCCAAGATTGTCTGTATATGTGTGAACGTATGAACATATATTTGAAGTAAAAGCTAAGGATGACTTTGTGTTAAAATCAGATCAGTAGAAATTTCAACATAAAACTATAAAGCACTTTACTTACTCTTAAATACATACCAGGAATATCAACCCTTACAGTTCAATGAGATCTTTGACTCCTCTCGGCTGTGTGTTTTCACGAGTTAACTCGACTTTAAAAGACAAATTTGTGCTAAACCCTCTCAATTAGTTTGGTCATCACTGAAATCACCTGCTGGCCCCAAAGATTGAGCAGGATCAAGGCTGGCTCAAACTCCATTCATGGTGTATTTGATCAAATTAGTTTGTTTGAGTTCGGATAGCTTCGACTTCCACTACTAATTCCGAGGAACAACAGTTAAACTATCAGTCAGAACTTCACCCTGTTGCAAGACACTGAGCGAGAAAAATTATTGTAGATCGGCATGTGATTATATTAACCTGGTTGAGTGTCCAACTCAAGTTTCAACTATTAAGGTCTTGAGAGGTTGATTACGGTTGTATTCAGCAGCCTTCTATAAAATGTTTCGCATAAAATCAAAACGTGGTCTTGCCAGAAGATTTTCTACTCAGCCAAGTTCGGTGTTACTGACCTGCTGACTGCTCGTGTGAAATTTTTTTATGGATTGACAAGCAATTCAGTCGTAACTCAAATGGATCTTCAAGGAAGAGGTTTTCTCAGCAATCTAAAGAAAACGATATGTCTTAGAAGTGAGCTCTTTTTGGGAGAACCGAACATCTTCAGACCAAAGGCTCAAGCTTCCATTGGACCATTGGGAAGACATCTCTCTTTCCCCCCAGCCACAAAAAAAGTACGCTATCCTCTACGTTTTATTGATGTATATAGTGGCTTTTTTACCAGAAAATTCTTGAAGGTATTTCTGTGATATTTATACAATCAGAATATAGTTTTTTGTGCCAAAACTTTTATGGACCACATTTAAGACAAATTGCATTTGTTTTTTTTATTAATGTACTATCGACATAAGATCATTTCAAAATCTTTCCGGTTTGCACAGCAATTTATATTTGAGTGCTTTTCTAAAATATTCATGACAAAGTAGCTGTGAAATAGCATGTTTTAAACTGCCTGTTCAAGCTTAACTTCGTCTTAAAAAGAGCAGAGCCGCTGCTAATAAAAGCCAGTAGGAGTTGCCATTTTAATAGAACGCACTTACTGTGTTTATTGTTTCTTGCCGACTAAAAAAGCTACAACATAATTTTGTAACTAAAAAAGCCCTGCAATTAGCATTGTGCCGTTAAGTTTCGCGAGAAACTGGCGGTATTCTTTAGAAGTGATTTGATTCAAAATTGAAGTTTAAAGCAACTTTCTTTGTGAATTCTTTTCACTTTCTAACGTCACTAATGTGTCACTCATAGAGACAGCTCCGCGAACTGTGACTTTTGATCGCTGAAACTTTGCATTTCCTTCTGCTTACATCATTTCCACACGAATCAACACGGCACTAGAATGAATTCACAGAAATGTGATCCCAGATAATTAAAAAATCTTTGTTAACTTTTCACAAGATTAATAGCTAATTAAGAATTGACTGAAGAAACCGCCGAACAACTTCTTCAAGCCTTAAGTATTTCATAGCACATTTTTATTTTCTTGTGATTAGGAAGCGTAAAAGGGGGATTGACTTTTTCATTTGGAAGTAGAAGAAAGCTAGAAAAATCGCGGGTTGTAACATGCTGTTCATTACTTAATTTGAACCTTGCCATGAAACGAACACAAAATTGAGGTAAATAAACTGTCTATACTGGCATGTAAAGAACTACTGCAAATACTGAATATGCAAATAATTCGGTGTCTTTTCTAATGACACGCCAGCATTTCTGCAATGGGCTACAATAGCGTTGTCTTCCTTTTAGTTCAAAGACAATTTTCGATTGATTTCTTGAGAGCTTGAAGATTCTTCTTTAAGTCCAGACCCTTAGTGCTCATTTTCCGTCGATTGTATACAGTATTATCAGAGCTAATAAATTTACAGAGTTGTTAATCAACAAAATTGGGAAGGCGACAGCGGGAGAAACATTAATAAACAGCATTTACAGTCTACACAAAGTGGCAGTATAAGCTTCTGTTTGCTTTCTCACTCCTTTATAATGAATTAATCGATACATAGGTTTTAATAAAGTTTTAGCTTTTCAAAATTTTTGCTTTTATGTACTATATAAACACATAGTCTAATAAAAAAAATATGAAGTTTAGGAAAGCGTCTCTTAAAACAATTTTATTATGTTATTCGCTAGGCGAAAATATTTCACACCACAATTTTTCCGCGCAACTCAACTCTTTCTGCTTTGATAAATTGGTGTTGATTTGAAAAGGATTTTACTAGATACAAATGTGACAACCCTCGAAGTATACTCCACCTTTCTAACACATCTCGCAAATCAAAACGGTGAAAGGCTAATTACATCTCGATGGCCCTCTATCATTGAGAATTAGTGTGACAATAAAGTACTTGACTGAAATTTAATCAACAAACGCATGTCAAGTTGTTTTGCTTGTTTGCGCCAGGCTTGCTCAGATTATTTACAAAATAGTAACGAATGAGATACAATTCTAAATAACTGATATACAACAAAATATACGCGCAGGTGGTTCAAGCAGAAGAGAAAAATACGGGATGTATTTTTGTTTAGTGCACGTTTTAGTGGTAAACTGGTTACTTTGGACTTTTGCGTGGCAGCTGAACGTGGAATTCGTCGTAGGGACCCCCTTGAGTGGTTATGCATATATCTGAATAAACTTTTCCCAGTCGAGTAATTAGTTAACGCGAACAATGTTGAATACATGACGTCGGCTTTCCAAACCACAACTGACGATTCGCCGAGTACTTTTCAAACTAAACAATTGAAAGCGTTAAAATGTAATTAATATAGATATGAGTTTATTTATACTGGTCCTTGAATGTGATTGGCTGCCACTCAAGTGAATCGCGGAGTACAGTTCGTAAAGCAAGCCATTGACGCATGCAAGCAGTTGGCAGGAATCGTTCGATGCATTCAGACCCGTTGCTCCACACATTTCGAAGTAGTCTTAATATCACTTTGTTGATCAAGGCTTAAGAGACTTTACACTTCGGTGCTGCCAAAAACAAGCAACAGAAAATCTACAGCTTTATTCACAGGTGATTTGTGAAGCTTTAGAAGAAAATTTTCATATTTGCAGACATGGCCGATTCCCCAGCCAATTCGCCGGAGCACCCGCCACCCAACGATCTGAACAACAATATGGAGGTCAAGTCTGAGAGGTCGGCTGACTCGCCCGAAGGTAATTCGCTGTTCTCGCAACTTTTCTTCAAAGTTTCGAAATAAGATTATCGTTTAGGCTGCTCGATAACTAACTTCTAATTAGGCCAGGATTTCTCAAGGATTAAGTGTTAATCTTAACTGAAACAACAATATGCTTTCTATCTCCTTACATTCGGACGTGCTAAAACGTTACATTCAGCACTCTTGTAATGTCTGACCGAGTCCGAGGCTTCAGAGGTGACCGGCAACCCTGGACGGTCTATCAATGGCACTCGATTACATTCTAATCTTTGGATGTACTTTGTGTGTTTTCACCTACAGGGAGCCCGAACTCCGAGACGGAAGATGCAAAACAAAAAAGAAAGCAGCGGAGACAGAGAACTCATTTCACATCGTACCAGCTGCAAGAGCTTGAAGCAATGTTCTCACGAAATCGTTATCCTGATATGGCAATGCGAGAAGAAATTGCTATGTGGACGAACCTTACAGAGGCTCGAGTTAGAGTGAGTTGATTTACTGTAATGGGCTACTGCGGCGTTTTGCTTTGAATAATTGAAACGTAATGAGCAGTAAAAAAGCAAGCAAAGTGTACGGAGAGGTCCACGTCCAATTTGTGTTCTAACAATGTTGTGTCTTTATTGAAGCATAATAACTTTCCTTTTGTGCTATTGGCATACAGAGCTGAGTTTCTTTCCATTTACTATGCAGTTGAAGAAAGCATGTCAGAGTTTGTCAGTTTGAAATCTTGAAGTCTTGACAGCACTTATCGTAGATTCTTAAATTATTAACTGAACGATTGCAGAGCTCTGGAGACACCTTAAAACAACTGCCACACATTTTTGAGAGAATTAGCCTTCTCCTAAATTTAAACAAAGTTTAACAGCTTTTATTCCCTAAATAAATGGGCAAATATTAAATTCAAATCAGTGATCGTTCAGATTTCACCAAAGTGTTTGCTCTTTTTAATGCTTTCACCAGGCTGTACTTCCGTGCAATTATCTTGTTTACAACAGGACAGATAAACCGATCCTCAACACCTGCCGTAAATTGTAATGTTAAAAGTAACACTAAAAACAACCTGCATGAAAGTAAAAGAGGCAAAATCAAGACCCTTAACTGAAAATAAATCTCTGTTTGGAATCAAGTGTGACTCCTTAAGTTCTTTTGTTAGTCGATTTCTTTGCTAGTCGTTCGCCAGTATTATGCAACTCAAATTTTAACACCTTTGCAAACACCATAAACCCAGCTAAGGCCAGCTAACTGGTGGCGTTAAATTGGGATCTGACAGGTGAAAAACTTTACAATTTTCGAATGTGCGATACTTTACACAAAAAATTACAGAAATTTTCAACTCTGCTAAATAAGAGCACTAAAGAAAGATTGCCATGAGTTGTGACACAGTTTTAACTCTCAGTCGGTTAACATTTTCAAGTGATAGTTCTCTCGGTGAGAGGATTTTAGTATAATTTCACAAAGTGAGTCAAGGTTTTATTAAATTTGTATCTCAGGAACAAGGAGCAAATAAACACCGAATAGTTCTTCATGTAGTTACGATATTTTTGAACGACTTGATTACGAAATATAGTTCGCTCAGAAACCGTGAATAGATTTTAGAAGCACGATTTCTTGAATAGTCGTGTAACTAAATGCTGAGTATATAGGGCTGCTGCCCTATTTGCTCCACTCTTCAACAAATTGAAAGCTTGAAGCAGTGCTTGTTTAACAAGATACTAAATACAAACTAATTGTTAAGTTAGCTTTACTAAATCGGTTTTTATTTCTTCAAATATTGTTAATAATCCCGAGGCGACAATTTATAAGCTGTGTCTTCCCTTTATCACCACATAGGTGTGGTTCAAAAACAGACGAGCAAAGTGGCGAAAGAAGGAGAAAAACAGTCCCTGCACAACTGGACTTGGACAAGATAAAGGAAACCCTATGATTCCTGGTATGAATGGTTTCTTTGAGAGCAACAACGCAATACGTTACGACCCTGGTGAAAGTCCTACAGCGGTCTACTCAAATTACGGCACCAATTACTGGAACAAAACTGGCTCCACGCTAACCTACAATTCCGGTGGCAACTTAGGCTACAACTCGTATGCTCAAATACCGCCTCCTTGCCCTGTGCCACCGACAATAACCGCCTCCCTTAGCCCTCATGCACAAAGCGTCTGTTTTTCCACACCAGCAACTGAAAGTCCTGGCTACCCTAGCGCTGGCGGAGTGCCAAGTCTTCCTTCATATCCCTATCCGCAAGGCTACACCTATCAAGAACAGAACTCCGGGCTGGCCGCCATGTACTTGAAAGGACCTGTGAAATCATCTCCTATAAATCATCACTCTAACTTCTCGCAGGCTAATCCGTACACAACATATCCCTACGGTGTGACGGAAATTCCTATTTAGGACGAAGGAGTCTTTGATGAACAGACACTTTTATTATATTGTGAGATTGTGTACAGAGATTGCGGAAAGCCTGTGAGGTTTGAAGTTGAAAGAATCGACTCGGTTTCTTATCAATTCAAGGTTTAAAACCTTCCGTGATTGCACAGCGAAAAACGATGAGACACGTTGTTGATTATAATATAGATTGAATTCATTGACAGTGCGTCTGTCCTTTTGTTTTGGTATATGAATGTAAAGTTTTAGATGAAATTTTAGAGTAGATTTATCCTTTTGAGATTGAAGTTTTAAAGTAGTTACAAAAGTAAGACAATTTCTTTTTCGAAGCAGCATTCGCTTCTTACTTAGGCTACATTTATGTGTTACTATAGAAGAAAAGACCTAAAAGTTTGCTTCAAAATACAGCTGAAAGACTCCACGTTCTGATTAATGAAGTCCACCTAATTTTTATTCAAATTGTACGTATTGTGGTGACACGAATTTACGAATAATCACACCAACAGAATCTACGAGGTTTTGTGTCTATTTGCAGAGTTTAATTCGAGTAAATCTGCCTCCTTATTTTGCTAAGAAGGTTTTTATAGTTCAGATAAGTGCGTGTTAATAATGGTTTTGTCTATGCACCGTGTATTTCTCGCATCTAATCCTGGCGAACATTGAGAAAGTTATTAAAGTAATATCATTTCATCCTCCCAAGGTGCAATGGAGTGTTGAGAAGCCTAAAAAATAACTGTGTACACACAACTTAAGCTCTGATCTTAAGATCTCTCACCACATCAATAATAATAGTATTTCTTTTTGTATTCTTTGCAAACTCGTCTAAAGAATGCACACAATTTGTGATTTGAGGAGCCGAGCTTTGTAAAGTTAGACAAAAATTAGAGTTTGGGATGTAGAACTGAATGTATTCTGGAGTCTATCGGTAATAAATGGTTTGTTTTGTTCTGAAGTCTTTTGTGTACCGAATATGTGTGTGATTTCATTCAGTTAGAAGCTACTATAAAGACAAAAGAAATTTCCAAGGCTTGTACCGAAAGCACGGTTTTCAAAGGCAACAAAGTACTCAAAGATCAACAAAATTACCGTGCAATAGTACCCTATGTTTTACCATAACGTTTCAGAATTTTTAACTAAGAAACATTCGAACGAATGCTCTTTGCGGTTCCAGAACTTAGCAACGGAGTGTTACTATTGTTTTTGTCAGTTGAGAGAAGGAGGGCATTTTATTGTCAAAATTCCCTGAAAAAGCTTTCGCAATTTCTAGCCGTTAATAGTGTTATCCATAAGTATAAGTAAGGTTGGAAAAGGGTCAATGACTGGTTCACAAAGGCCTTAGTTACTTCAAAAAGCAAAGTGGCGGTGCGACAAAGCACGGCACAGATAATTGTTCAAGTTTTCTGAGATTTCAAACCTTTCACTTTCTTAGTAAATAATTGTTCTTTCATACAATCAAAGAAAATTCTAAAAGTTGGTGTCTTATATGCAAAATTACAGCTTCTTCTTACAGCTTTCGTGTCTCGTAAACGTCTGGCGAGAAAATTCTTTTATTCCTGTGTTCCCATGAGATGAATATGTTAAAAGGTTTTGTCTACTTTTTCTAATAGCTTGTTGTCTTGATTCCCGCGCACAAGCTACAGAAAAAGCTTCTGTTTTGTAAAATTCCAGAATCAGTTTTGGTAATGATTACAAGAAACGATCCTACAGCTTAGCGAATGGCAGCTTCGAGTTGAGATGATGGTTGAAAAGTGAACATTTCAAAAAGTCGCTGTTAAACCGTGATAACTTAAGTTTTGCTATGCATGAGAAAACAACAAAACATCAGAACTAGTTAATGCATTTACACTGCGTTTTGATTTTAAGAGTTCTAAGCATCATGCCTTCCAGCAGTTTAGAAAGATATGCCTCAAAACCAACTGAATGTCAAAAATTGCAGCTGATCTAGCTTTTTACCAAAAAATATACATAAAAAATCATAATGCCCTACTACGTGCTTTGTGAGAATCTTTCGCCGGAGATTTCGCAATAAATTTGCTATTATCTACTCGTTTCAGTATTTTCATAACTGAGTCATTTACAAGAGATCAATGATTTACATAGATGTTATAACTTAACTTGTTTTATATCCATTCTATTGCGTCAGCTTTTTAATGTATCTAGTAACTCATTAACAACAACATACATTTTCGATTTTTACCGGTCAGGACAGAAGCACATAAACCAAAAAAGAACGAAATACATCTTAGTAATATTAACTAAACCATTGGAAAGTTGACTGTCAACCATTGCCCAAATGTGTGCCAAGGTAGATCCTTTTTTTAAAGAGTAACTTTCACCCCAGGCCGGATGCTAGCTGCCCCAGATCAAAATTGCATTATAATTGTATTCTAGACCAGTTCCATCAAGTGCAAAATGTCCACGATTTTAGTTTCGTGCTCTTAGCAACGCAGACATTTTCCACTCCGTTAATTTGCCTTTGGTTGCCATTGGCAAACTTAGTGTAAAAGGTTTTTAAATCAAAATAGGTCAAACGCGATCATCTCTTTCCTTTAGAAGTCTAAATAACGACAGTTACATATCAGCAAAATGAAGTAAGGGGAGATTTTTTTAAAAAATAAAGCACATTTATTGCAATAACGCCGCGAAACTAACATAATTACGATAGAAATGAGAAACAGAAAAGAAAAAGGCAAGCTCACAGTGTCATGCAAATGTTTTAATAGTCATTCGTTTAGCTTTAAAAGCGGCGAAACACTCTTCAAAGGAACTACTTACGTGTTCAGATTAGTTTTTTTTAGAACGAAACCTCCTAAAAGTTTCCCATTGTGCTTTGTTCAACAGAAACCAAAGTAAGCAAATGTCAGCATAATTGAGTTATCGCATCAGTTGCATGAGAAGGCTATGTTTTATGAACAAGCAAGTATTGTATGTGTACACTGAACCGTTGTCAATAAATATTAATATACACGGCAAGAAAGAAACCTCAGTTTTCCTTTAATCTGAAGTTTTAATTTATTTAACTACACAATTTGTAAATGTTCTCTTATTGATCTGATTTTAGAGTTGTTGTTCTTGACCACGATTGATGAGCTGAATTGTATAAAAAAGTTTACTGAAAGATTTGCATTTAGTTTGCTTACTTTTTATCGTTTGGTTTGACAACGACGCAAAGTTGTTCAAACTAACTGAATAAGGAGGGAAAACAAGCGTACATACAATATAGCATAAAACACACAAGGTTGTTACATTCTTTGATTATTTACCTAATACTTTATTAATACGAATCAAACTGAATCCGATTGCATATATTGCACTTGAAGAAAGAAACTGGTCTTAGTTTGTAACGGCGACTAAGCCAAATGTGTGACTGACTTGATCAACAAAAATTGATATGGTATGTTTTTCGTGACCGTGTAGTTGGACATGAGACTGACACTTCGAGAGTCAGTCCCTCTTCAGAGATAGATATTTTCTGGGTAACTTTTACCTCTTCAGTTCTAAAATTCGTAACCTGTTAAGACGCTTTTTGTTAATGAAGGTAATAAAACTTGCTGTTGCTGTTAAAGCCGAAGGTTCAACACTCGAGTGACGTCAATCTTCCACACAACCTCATGGTAAAAAAACATACACATCAACTTCTGTTGATCTCAACCAACATGTGGTGGATACACCACACGAGTTTCAAGCTGACTACTAAGCCCACCCGTTGACTATGCTTATCTTTATGAGATTTCTGACTAAGCTATAATTTTACAGATTTCAATACTTTACACGTTTGTTTTGTGTCCAGGGAACGTTCATTATTGATGCCGTGGGTTTGCTCCGAAGTGGAGAGATGAGGAAAAAAGAAATATCTTAATTTTCCACCAACTATGATAAAGATTAAAAAGATAATTTACCCCTCTCTAAACTGTTGGGACATGGAAAGGCAATCAAGTAGCATTAAGTCTTTAGTGCAACATTAGGCAACGTATACCTTAACATTTTTCTTAAATGTACCGTTAAATAAACTAGCCAAAACTATCCGGTGTGAACGAAGATCAGTTTTGAAAACTTTCAGTCTAAACAAAACAATAGCTCTTTTATTAAGTTGAACTGCATTTACTGCCTAACATGTCACTAGCTGCTTCATATGCGGAATGAAAAAAACAACGCAACCTTTGAATCACTCAAAAAATGAGTTAACGATCGGTTTATCTTCGGTACAAACCCTTGAAATATCCAAAAGAGCGTTCCCTAAGGACATTGTCTTCCAAGGACACCAGATCGTGTTTTACCATTAAAATGAAATCAAACATTTAAAAAAGTGTTATCGATTGACCAAATTCTGGACAGGGGATGTGTTCAGAACGATTTCCAGATACCGTCTCGAAGCAGCAAACAAACAGAACAAGTAACTGATTTAAGATGATCTTACAACATTTATCAAGCTTGTTTTGTTTTCTTCTGAATAAGCAGACTGCTCCAATAATGGGATCAAAGTTTTGCTCCACTATTCCTACTCTGAAATGTAGTCAATCGAACGCAGACTGAAATTCTACTAATCGTTGCATTGTATTCAGGTTGTAAATATTTCTATTTTTATGCCTCGGGGAACTTCACCTTTCCCTGTTAACTGGAATGATCAGATATCATTACGATTCTTTTCAGGTTGCAATTTGTTTTATTTCCAAGCCTCAAGGAGCTTCACCCGGCTAGCCATGATAATAACTCGAATGATAGATATCGTTACGTTACGAAACCAGACTCAGTCGGGAAGGGGAAGGCAGGCGGATCGGGCCCATGAATGAACACATTAGGTTGTGCTGATTGCCGCTTGCACTCGAGGGGTACGCTTAGTTCGGTCGGTTAATGCGCAGTCCCTGAGCGAGTGGCCACGGGTCAATGCACAATGAAGTCAACGTTTGTTTCGACTTCTTTCTTGAATTGTTTTAAAAGTTAACTCCGACTAGGGGAAGACTTGCATTGATATGATGGAATTATGGATGTTAACGAAATTAAGTTTGTTTCATTTTGCATGAATGTAATTACAGGAAAACAGTATTCCGTATATAATTACCTAAAGATACGAAGTGTTGGGAATATAATTAGATCTATTACTAACATAATATTTGGGTTTTTGCTAGGTTGGCTCTTAAATGTTTATCGTTTATTAACAATATCTAAAGTTTCAAACATTTAA
>JAOEJI010290665.1:0-11733 GCA_025448255.1 Umimayanthus chanpuru | reverse complement strand
CTTTGTTGATCAAACCCATATTTAGCGTACTCGCCCACGCAGAAAAACAGTTTTTTTCAAAACTAATCTTCGAGTGTATTTCAAAATAATCCTATAATAACAACCATGATATAACCTCACTATTTAATGTTGACTCTTAATTTATGTAACATCTTTTAACAGCGAATGTTGTGGGATCAAAGATACGACAAAATTGATTTGGCTTGGTGAATTTGTCCAGGTTCAGCCAAATAGGTAAGTTTTAAGACATTATCTTGATTACCTGATCGACTATGAAAGCAGGTATCAGGTATCAGGAATGGTGGACGCAAAGAAGAGAGTGAGACAAAATCAAAGGAATAGTCAAGGTACACCTGGTAAACCACCACAGATAGGGGGAAAAATGGAAGAATGTGATATAAAAAGATTGTTTCAAATGATCGAGCAGATGAACGTCAAACTCGACAAGCTGGATTTAATCGAGGATCGAATTGCACACGTGGATACCGGCATACATGAGCTAAAGCATTTGTACACATTTGTACATGAAACAACAGAAGAGATAAAGAAAAATCAAGCTCAGAATGAGGTCTGTTATGCAAAGAGATGAATCGTCGATGGTATAGTTATATCTTAAGCAGGAGCAACACATCAAATTATGGTTGTGATTAGGGGGATGGAGATTATATTTAAAAGAGGTAAAAATAATAGAATTCAACAAGCACTGTGCCTAAGCGAACAAGTGCCACTCATCGGATAGCTTACGAGCTGCCATTTGTTTATTAAACAATAACTCCAACAAAAGTGGTCGGTTGTGGATCAAAGGTGAAGCCACAGATGTCAACAAAGATCTCATGGAAAGTGTCAGTAGCAAATGGTCAGATGTTGTTGACCTCGGAGATGGTAAGTTTCAGAAACTTTACAACGAGTATGAGGAACATTTGTTGTTCTGCAGCAATATTGGCCTGACAGACAACCATCTAGATTCCCAAATCAGTAAAACATATATTCTTAAAATTAAAATGAAAAAAATTTTAATAGAGCAAATGATGTATTCATAAAATCATCACGGTAAAACAGACCAGTGGGAGATTTACACTTGATGTTTCTCTCGTATTTCCTAGGTAAAGATGGAGTCCAATTCCTAAAGAAACACCTCAGAGAAGAGTTGAAATTCCTAAATGTCAGCCTGGCGATGGCAAAGAGAGTGCGAACCAGGCCAAGGGTAGAATCACACCAGAGCAGACTGTTTTGCTCTTGCATGGGATCTGGAGGGATATGAGCAGATAATGAAGTTAAATAGAGAGTTTGCAGCATCAGCTGTAGAACTAGAAAGAATAACAGGTAGACGATTCCCGTCATAAGTTCTGAGTAACCGCAACATTTCTGATGTTAAAGTGCGAGAGTTAAAGGAGTTGAAAGTAGTCATGAAGAGCCTAGGAATGAAAGTCATTGGCATGACATTGGTCCAGTTGTAAGCACTAGGATTATACACTTCAGGAACAATTAATATTTTCTGACTGGTCTAGTTTCACATTGGTTTTGAAGTTCTTTGCAAAAAACCTGAAAAGCGCAATGTACAGAGCAGAGAACAGTGCCTCAAGGAAGAAGCGTACTCAAAGCGGCCCCTCTCAAACCACAGCAGCGGGCTGAATCAGTTTAGATTTCCAGCAAACCTGTGGTTCCATACCTTCCACTCAGTTCAGAAACGGCCACATCACTTTTCCCCATCCCCAATTACTCCAGTGACTTAAGTTCAACAGCCATTTTTATACTCACAACCAGTTGAATTCAGTCTTTCGCTGGTTTACATTTCCATTGGTCCCCAGCCAGTACGAGACTTGCAGTCAGATTTCGGCTCAAGTGTCGATCATGCACAGAACCGTGACTATCTCAGGTCAATTTTCTTATTGCCATGACATTGACAATACTCAGAACGTGAACAACACAATTTAAGTCGACGCTACGGCCGAGAACCATCAAGGAGAAATGGAAAATGAAGCATTCATTGAAAATGTAGAAATTCCTGAAGCTCAGTTGTGGTTGTGCTCTTTGCGCAAAAGGCAGTCCGTGTTCCAACAGTTTTCAGAGGCAGTTGTACTTTTAAACTTGTTCAACGGCTTGGAACTGTCAAATGACGAACTAGATCTAATCCTCGCAAGAATACAGGCTTTCACTCACAGTGAGTCTGTTGGAGTCAAAAAAGCAGAAGCCCCCAATGCTTCTTTTTTTTATTACCAGTCAGTACTTATCTGCAAAGAAATATTTTTGCGTTTTTACGAATTGAGTGACTCACGATTTCGATGGCTTAAAAAACGCTACCAGAATCATGGTATCTTTCCAAGGATTCATGGTAACACTAAACGACTACCTGAAAACAAGCTTCCCCATGCTACGATTGAAAACGTTTACGCATTTCTGTTGAACTAGGTCAAGGAAAATGCAATCTCCCTTCCAGGAAGGATACAGGGTATAAAAGTGATGACGATCTTCAGACTGTTAATGACCAGATTGATCTTCAAAAGTAATAGTTCAGTTCTCCCTTGAGAGCTGATAATTTTTATATCCCTGCCGTACATTTTTTTTTCTTAATCTTATAAAGTGCAGCAAATCATGAAAAAGTTCCTCTTGCTCTTTAAGCTTTCATAAACATATGGAACGCAGGCAGACAGGCTCAGATTGAAGAAAAAATACTAAGTAGTATCTTAAATATATCAAGTTACAGTATTAAAAAAGGCTGTCGATACTTCTTACTATAGGTTTCTGGCGCAGAGAATAATGGGAATCAGGTATGTTAGTTTGTCAGATTTGAACAAAATGCAATGTTGTTATCTCTGTAGGCGGAATATTGCTTAATACACCTTTCAGTTGGACATCACTTGAATCATTTTACTCACAAAAAAGGGCAGTGGTAACATAAGTTTCACAATCTTTCATCTGATATGCATGAAAAAAGATCACGTGTTTATATAGCTGTATAAGCAGCCAGTGTTGAACATAAGAGCGCATGGATAAACGGACATTTTACTCACTGCCAGTTCTTTTATCTGTTTTCCAGAGCTCCAGTTCAGAGTCCGACGAACTTGATGAATGTGAAAGTAGCAAAAGTGGCGACGAGGTATATGCCAACAGCTGTTTTAAACAATTGTTTCTCTACATAAAGCGCGAAAGGGCAAATTATTACACCGAGCTCCTATAAAGCGTGATGCAGAATTACAATTTTAAGAATTTTTTCTGAAATAGCTATGCTCATGTACCGTAAAAATACAGCACTGTAAAATGGAACAAGTTCAGAACACTGGAGCTGAGACTAATAACTTCAACGGGCTGAAAAGATTAGCAGGCCGGACATGGGGTGTGGTATGGGGTGGGAGGGGTCTTATAAACTATCCTGTTTTAAAATAACGTTTGATTTTTCGCAGTTGCTGAATGTTTGTAATTATATAGTTTGGATTTCGGCCTCTAATATTCTTAAATTGTTAGTATTTGGTGCAGATATGTTATTTTCAGCCATTCGTACAAAACCACCAGAAGCATTTAAAAACGGTAATTTATAAACAGATTTAAAAACAAAGTTGTGCATGCATAACACTCTAGCGGATGTTGCGCTGATGAAGATAAGCCGAAACACACATTACTTCATAATTTTGTGCAGCTGTGTCAAGAATTAAAGTACTTTGCCCAGCTTTCCTCAGCTTAGCATGTTCTTAAATTATCAGCCTTACGGTCTTCTCACAAAGGTTCTAACAAAAGATGTAGCGTTACAAATTTTTTATACTTTATAAAAAGCCCTCTAATGCTAGCTGATGTGCGCCCAATTGCTTAACAAAATGTGTTTGTGTGTAAATGTTGTTTGAACATGTTTTTAAAGGGCACTGTACAATGTACAAACACTACACAAACTGCAACAGAAAAAAAAATATCAAATCTATAACTATTTTAAACATTTGATAAAGTTTTTCAGATTTCATCTTCATAAGATCATAAGTTAGGACAAGGAACAACAGAGCGTGTTGTACTGATTAAACGTTTTCTGTGCGATAAGGCTTACACAGAGGAGAATGTTTTGGCTTAATACACAGCTAGAAAATAATATTTAATCAGCGATTAATTTTGTTATTTTCTTCTCAGGATTGTGAGCTGTTATAAGTGATAGACTGTATGTCATTTTGCGAAGATATAAGAAATCTGAACCATGGGACAGAAAACATCTCTATCTCAAAATTAGCAGACAACAATAACAAACTTTGTCAAATTCTACAGCCAAACTCGCAGCCCTTGTCACAGTTACCATTGGTTGGATTCGATCACGTGATATCCTTCACAGGGCAAGTATCAGCCAATACACCAGGGCAAATATCACCATGGAACCTTTTGTCTTACACTGAATTCGGCTTTTTTTTGTTTACATCAAAATATGGCCAATACAAACGCAGCTTTAAGATTCGGAAGTGCTAGTACAGAAATAAAGAGCTACTTTCTTAAAAGTGCTAGTATAAAATTAAAGAAAGAGCTACTTTTTAAAGCAACACCACAGAATACAAAGAGTTGTACAAAGTTTGCCTTTAATGTTTTTGACAGTAAGTCGCACAGCAACTTTACATGCCAGCCATTTTATTGAACTTGAAATTTGTGTCTTTCAGGTTAAATTAAATTTAAAATTCAATCTACTGGTTTACAACTAAAATAAGCTAAAGTACGAAGTACGAAATGATTATTTACATAGCCTGGAGACAAGAAAAGAACATTGCCACAAAGTTGGAGGAATTCGAGCCATCGGCACTCGCAGAAAACCTCAAAAATTTCTATGTGGAAACCAGAAACGCGAGTGGCAATAACTATTCAAGGAATACAATGAAAGCAGTAACAAGTGGTTTGGATAGATACCTACCACAGGCCCTTCTCCGTTACTAGAGACCATCAGTTCAAAAAGGCGAACGAAGTTTTGAATGCACATGTTTGAGCAACAAGCCGAAATTTTAACCATTGTGAGCGGGTTTTTGTCAGTGCCAAAAGAAAATCTCCCTTCTTCGTTGCCACTTGCACGGTATCATTCTTCTGCAATCGTCGCCAGTAACTAGTCCTCAGGAGCTGCTCAGCCCCAAATAGTCCAACAGAGAAGTGAGAGTGGTGTTCTGAATGAATCCGATTTGACCAAAATTTTCACATGGCTGCGGCAAATTTGGCTCCTGATTTCAGAAATTGCCAGTTTCATGCCGGTTGCAACTCTCATTTCAGCTCTCCAAACTGAACGTCTTGGACATTGCCGTGAACAGTGGCTATGATCGCTTTGACGATCATTTGATTCAATCAAACAATATTTCTGGAAGTAAAAGATCTTAGTTCTTCGCCTTTTTTATGAGTTGTTCTAAAACTTCCAGTGCTTCCAGTTGTGAAAGTGATTTTCCAAAGTGCAACCCATGATACTTTCACGTGATGGCTATCTCGTTTGGGTCTAAGGACCAATCATATGTCATGTTTAGTTTAGTGACGTAATAAAAGTCCATGACATATCACGTGCGCCTGACCTTTGTCTTGTTTGTTTATGGTATGAAAAATTATTGTTGAATCATAAAATGAATAAACCACTTCCATGGTATGTTGTATTGAGTTTATGCAGTCCCTCGGCTTTCAAATTGTCCTCAAAGTCTCTCATTTGCCCTCGACTTCGTCTCAGGCAAATGTTCACTTTTCTGACAATTTCTCAGCCTCAGGCCTGTATAACTCAATACAACATACCGCGGAAGTGGTTTATTCACAAATTATCATCATCTTCAGTCATCACCATCACTTGCAGATTATGCACCTACTTCAAGTGATTACTACGAAACTTGACAATTACAATCCCAGTTTAAATAGTCCACCTAACCACGCAAGCATCTCGTCTGTGCAACATGATGCACGCCAGATTGCATATTGGTCTTCCAGTTTTTGTAGGGATGTGCTGGCCTCAATTGCAAGAGTCCTCTTCCACCTTATTCACCAGCAACCCTTGTATCTCTAGCATCCCAACCCTGGTGTCACTACCTTAACCACTTTCACCCTTCCTTTTCTATTCCCTC
Organism: Umimayanthus chanpuru; assembly: GCA_025448255.1. Classification (NCBI taxonomy): domain Eukaryota; kingdom Metazoa; phylum Cnidaria; class Anthozoa; order Zoantharia; family Parazoanthidae; genus Umimayanthus; species Umimayanthus chanpuru. Next base: position 5,692 of record JAOEJI010290665.1, on the reverse strand, counting down.
AGACGGCCCAATCCCACCCTCTGGTGCCGCTTCTAACACAACGTTGACCCCTTCCTTGTCTATGCCCTCCTAGCAACCCATCCCACTCTCTGGTGTCACTATCATAACCACTTCCACCCCTTCCTTGTCTATTCCCTCCTATCGCCCCATCCAGGAACTTAAATGTTAGGAATAGCTTGTGAGTCTATTGGAGGAAGAGGGTTTTATGGCTAAAATAATTATCGCTGGAACAGCTTCTTTGACGTCACCATGGGGTCCTTCAACGGTGCAGAATCTTAGGAGCTTGTAGGTACACTCCTACTATGCCAGCTACCTGAAGAGATCAGAAAGTAAATATTTTTCACCGGTTTGGCACGCTGCAAATATACATAAAACTTGTTATTAATTAAATAGTTGAAAATCGATACCATCAATAATGCCCAGGCTTACTAGAGTGCAAAGAAAGCAAATACCTTTCCAAGAACATAGCAGATAACGTGAGTAAAAGCGATAGCCCAACAAATGCTGAAGACATTTTATGGTATCTAATCACCATTTGGCGAACGGGGTCAATATCAAAATAAAGCCAAGCTCTAAGACTCACCAAAAATCCAAACTGCAGAGCTGCATCTAAGATCAAATTGGTATTGACATCAGCTTTCCAACCTGCAACACAGACACGACTTGCTTGTTCTGGTTCGAAGAAACGAAATTGTGGGGCACAAGTGGGGCACAAAGATGTCATATTAAAGGACATTGTCCTTTATATACCAAGTCCAGAAATCACGAAAGTACCAAAAGGAATATTTAGAGAGCGTTTACCTATGGAAGGGTTTGTTGCTTCAGTAATAGAGTTTATGCAGAACTGGTCAGAGAGGCAAGGCAACACAAACTGTGACGCAGCAAGGCATGTAGGTAAGCGAGGCAGAAATACTGGCTAGCAGTCTATCGAGGCAGACTAGTTCCCAGTCGCGCTTGGGCCATAAGAATGGAAAAAAAACTCGGGTCCGTACCTTACAGTACGGATCTCACACTTGATTAATAAGATATATATATCACAAAATAGTAACTTACACAAATTTGGCATACATGCAGGAGGAATTATTATTTTCATATTCTGATGCAGGTGCAGCAGGTATTTCAGCTAAAGAAACAGCTTAAGGATGTGTCTGTGGAATGTGTTGCAATACAGCTGAAATCGTTTATGGAGAAGGCTGGCGGCAGCATGCCAAGTGAAGAAGAAATGCGACAAGCAATAATACACAGTGGCAGTGAGTCAGGAATGACAACTCTGTCAGTGGCCTTTGTTGTATCTCGGGCCTCTTAGTTGGCTATCAAACCTGACCTTGTAATTAAGTCATATCATTCACTACTATACATACATGTTACATGATTGACAACGGTCTCTTACAATTGGTGCTTATACTCTATACTAATCACTTGTACAAATTTTAAACTGATCAAAATATCAACAACAAATACATGACTGCATATTCATAGTTTTGTTGCAACAAAGTCATGTAACCAGAAGTTTTGGTCACCTAAAAAGTGGAAAACAGCGAAGCAAGAGTTGTGTTGCCATGCGGCGTTCCCTATTTAATGACTCCAGCCTATGTATCTTTGATAACCTGGGTGAGCTTATGTATTTATGTAGCTCAAGTTGGTTGTACAATTGTTCAATACCTATTAAAAGACATGTACAACATTGTGATGTGATGCAAATTTACTCCAGTATCGAGCAGAAGGCTATTCTACTTGTCTCCTTTCGAGTTTTGAAGGTTCTAGTGGTTGTTTGCCCTTACAAAAGTACATAAGTTTTATAATGCACAGTTTCAGACTTGTTTTGATTTAGATTATTGAGCGTCCAAGCCTAAATTAGGACTGATTGCTTGAATGAATTAATTTTTTATGATTAAACTAATAACTATCTGCAGTTTAACTAGGTGACCAATCATGTGAGGTCAAGAAAAAAATCTGACATTAAAAGAGCGGAGCTGTTATCTCCAGGCTATTATAAAGTCGGACATCGACTGCTTCAACTTTGTTACAGCCAAGAGGAATCGAGGAACATGAAATGTGTTTCAAATTTCTCGCCAAACATACTGTTGGCAATCAAAAGTAGGTTTATTTTTAAATGTTTTATTTTTGTAAAAGTAATAGTCTTACTTAATTTGCTTTGTTACTAATACTGTTCGAAAACTTGTTGGCACAGTATAAATAACTTCAAATGTAGTATTCATCAAGAAAACAAAGAAAGCTGTACAAGGGAGTTTCAGGTTAATACATAATCAAATCTATTTAAAGTTATGGGCTTTTCTTAATGATTACAAAGCAGCCACCTATTCATTGACCACTTTTAAAAGTCTCAAAATATTTAACAGTCATTTTTGGATGTTGCAAGCATGCAACTTTGACACTCGCTACATAAGAAGCCCCCTAACACTTTAAGATAAATTAGCGTTATTTGTTTTAAAAATAAGAACAGTCAATTGTCAAAAATCTACGAAAGAAAGTGAAAAACAGCACCCTCTTTTATGAGCAATGAAGACTGAAACATAAAAAAACTGGTTCAAACACATCAGTGTCCGGACCGCATGGTTTCAGTTGCCCCACTCGTGAACTAGAAACTGAAACGAATTATGTACAGAATTGCTGTTGATTTTCCTCCATGGTGATAGTAACACGTTTAATTTCCACTCTCGCAGAGTTGCGAGATTAGTGCACAATGACACTGATGTATCATGATGTATTCTCTTGGACATGTTGCGTACAAAACAATGATTTACTCGGGCCAAAGAATCAAATCAACTTGTATCAACATGTTATTTAAATACAGTAATGACTTTTTCTACTTTCTTTTTGCAAATTTCAAACATTTTGGGTCGGTCGGACAACTGTAATGGGGATGGCCTTAGTGTAGGCAGGGCCTAAACAAAACATTTTATTACGAGAAAAAATCATATTTAGCACTTTTCGTAATCATTACATATAAAATGGTAAAAAGTTTTTAAAAAACACAATCGTTTTCAACCTCTTGGGTCATCTTCAAGTTTTCGTAAACAGGGTTTGTCAATTTGCTTTCTGAAGTCTCTGAACTTGTGATAAATCAAAACTAAACTTGCAAATACGAAATTCACATTTAAGTTGATCATGTCTCAACAAACAGGTAAACAAATTTTATATTGAACTTGAAACACTTCGTGTTGATCACGCCGAAACCTGTAATAACAACACTTTTGGTGTGCAATAAATCACACGTGACTCTTCAGGCGAATGCCAAGGCTATTACACACCTCTCAGTAAAGGGCCTGCCACTGTCAGAGTGAGATTGCAATTAGTCAAATATAACAGATTTTATACCTACTAACAGCCAATTAAAGACTAGAAAAATATTCATATTGGTTGTTGATAGTTGTTACCCGCAGAAATCGAAAAAATGGACCCCCCTGATTCATTTCAAGACTGCCTTAAAAGTCGTCCCTATCTATTCTATTTCATGGCCACATATTTCATTTTTGCCAAAAATGACAAAAAGATGAAGAGAAAAAGCTAAAATTAGAACCTACTCTTAGCCCATTGGTTTGTTTACAAGCCGTTTTCATGGCAACGAAACGGAATAAGCATCTATTTTGGCTGTTTTCTTTGCTAAAACTCGCTCGAAACAGACCAAAACAACAGCATAGGATGCCTGTGGCTTTATCTGGCCGTTTGGGGGCTTGGGCCTGCTTTTGAAGCCTCGTGTCTTGTTTGAGCAAATTGTGCAAGCCATGTAAAGAAAAGTTTATATTTCGAAGTTTTTTCTTATAGTTTAGAGAAATTCTTGTTTCCTAATGCCTCGAGTGATATTTGCAAACAAAAGAAGGCCAAAAACTAAAGGAAAGCAGTCAAGAAAGCCCACAAGAGATCAGAATTCAGCAGATAATTTGGCTGCTTCTACCAAGAAGATTCGTCTTGATCAGCCATTGACCAGCAGTGCAAGTCCAAGACAATCTTCAGCTCTGAAGAGACCGCATGGCTACAGATTGCAAGACCAAAGCATCCTGAGAAATGTTCTTGCAGAAGCTGCAGTCTGTGGCAAATGCTTGAATGGGAAATTGCAGTTCTGGGAAAAGCCGATCGGCTGTGGTCTTGCAAGGACTCTGGTCCTTCTCTGTTCAAACACTAAATGCAAAGCTGTAACAGAGTTGCCAACATCAGAAAAGAAGTGTGTTAGAAAATCACGTTTTTATGACGTTAATAGGCGTTCTACGTTAGCGATGAGGCTGATAGGGAGAGGCAGAGCAGCACTCGTCAAGTTCACAGCCATCATGAACATGCCAGGCCCTGTGAAGAAAAAGTCCTTCGCAACTCGCGTCAGCCGTATTGCAAAAGTTTCAAAGCCGGTTGCGGAGCTGATATGCAGAAAGCATGGAATGACACAAGAAGGGAAATGGGGGCAGATAAGGATATTGTGGAATTCAGCGTATCTTGTAATGGGACATGGGCAAGAAGGGGGTACTAGTCTCTCTATGGCATGGTCTCGGCCATACATGTGGAAAGTGGGAAGGTTCTGGACTATGAACCAAGGAGCAAAGTGTGCTACAAGTGCAGGGCGAAACATTGGCTGGACCATAGTTCCAAGGAATATGCCCAGTGGATGGAAAAGCATGCCCCATTTTGCCATGCCAATTTCACAAAGTCCTCAAAGGCAATAGAATTCCATTCTGCTGTCGATATCTGGGGATGGTTTGAAGAGAAACGAGGTGCTCAGTATGTTGAATTTATTGGAGATGGTGACTGCTCATCATACCAGGATGTCGCAAGGTCAAACCCCTATGGGGATGATGTTGTAATCAAAAAGATCGAGTGCGTGGTGCACATTCAGAAAAGGATGGGGGCAGGTTACAAAAGAAGAAGTGGGATCGGAAGGGAAAGAAACTGTTTGATGGAAAAACAATTGGGGGGAGAAATCGCCCCACTGACAACCTGATTGACACCTTTCAGCGATATTATGGAAATGCTTTACGAAAAACAAGGTGGATTTACAGGGAATGCAGGAGGCAGTGACAGCTATTTGGTATCATTATGTTTCGACAAAGGAAAACCTACAGCATGACTACTGCCCCACTGGCCCAACATCGTGGAGCAAGTGGCAGAAGGATCAGGTCAACAACCAAATACTTTTGAACCTAAAAACATAGATGCTGTCATCATGAATGAAATCAAACCTGTGTTTGAAGCTTTAGGTGATAACCAGATTCTAGAGAAAGTACTGAAAGGGTACTCCCAAACCCAAATGAGGCTCTGAATCATGTCGTATGGGACATTTGTCCAAAGGAAATTTTCAGTGGGCCAGAGACTTTTGAGACTGCATGTGTGCTGGCTGTACTGCTCTTCAACAGTGGGGCAGACACTCTAGGTCAGGTCTTGAAAGGACTTCACCACACTGTTGGAGAGCATTGCAGGGCTGGATTCAAAGTGTTTATCTTGCAAAGACTGTTTGCTTCAGCACAGAAGGCCACTGAAGATGAAAAGCACAACCGTCAGATTCGACGAAGTCAACAGAAGAAAAGAATAGACAGAGACCAAGGCAATGAGAAGCCTACTTACGAGTCTGGGGCATTTGACCCATGAACTGTTAGATAAATTTACTTTTCTCAGCTAATTGACTGCATTTTAGTTTAATTTTGACAGTTCATTTTCAGTTAAAGAGATGTTTTGTGCTGAAAAAGGT
>JAOEJI010290554.1:0-11735 GCA_025448255.1 Umimayanthus chanpuru | reverse complement strand
CCTTGAACTGAAATGCTGGAACAATGGCTTCTAAATCCCTCTTTAATTATACTTTTTGCAACCATCATCTAATGAAGACTGAATAAGAAGTTAGAAGCATACTCCTCCCCCCCCCCCAAATATTACAAGACTGTATCAAGAAATCATTGGCAAACAACAGAAAGATTCACTAATATGAATGAATCAAGTGGAATGTACCATGGACAATGGTTTTATAACAAAAGGTTCAATACTGTATACCACAAAAAAAATGCAAGAAAAGGATAACAGAACAGAACACTATCAATAATTCATAAAACATCCCAGAAATTGCATAAACAACAAATTCTTTGTCAGACACAGTTAAAACTCACAACGAAGTATATGCCACTAGTCTATGTATTAGATTTCTACATGACAACCAACAACTGCTTAAAATGGTTTTTACCACTTCTTAGGTGCCATAGGAGAGTAGCTTTTGAACTGTTGCAGACTGGCCTCTTTCATATGGATACAGAGACGCTGGAAGGTGAGAAGGCCTGCACCACTCCATTGGGAAGTAGAAAGGATGAAGAATTTCCAAAGATGCTCATCTTTGTTCAAGTTCAAATGCACAAACAAGCTGCATAGGAAAAAGCTGTGTAGAAAATGCAAGCAAACACCCCCCCCCCATCCCCAAATGACAATTGCCTTGATAGAAAATGTAAACACGAATATTTACTTAGATTATGTTCTTTACGTGTTGTATTAAGATAAACTTCACACAACTTATTATACGTATGGTCTTGAATATTAGAGTATCATCTTAAGACAAATCTTCATCAACTAATATATAGTCATTTACTGTTGCTCTTAAACATTGCACTAACTAAATATAGTATATTCTTACTATGTCTATATACTGGCAAACAATACCAGTGAATAAACTAAACACAATATTACAACTTTTTCCAAAATATTATCATATCAACTACACTGAACACTTTACCTTCCCAAATTGTACTGAACCAGCTAAATATAATGTGCACTTACTTCAATCACTAAATGAGCCTCAAGAAAAATCTAATTTTTGGACATTGGGTCACAAAGAATCACACATGTAAACAAGTTTAAGCAAACTGCTTGACACTTCAGAAGCGGGATAACTGGCTATACATTCAGGAACACTCAAGTTTGATCGGTGACTGAGAAATGTGATCTTGGTGATCTGCACTGGGTGGTTGAAACAGTTCTGGATTCACCATTCTGTACTAAGTCCTACTGGCTGAAATGCCCCTTGAGCCAAGGAATTACCAAAATGGGATCAGAGGTACACCTTTGCACGACAATTGGTTACGAAGATACATGCAGTGGCTAACAGGGTCTGGTGAACTGCACTGGAACAACTGGCTATGGTCACTGGATTACATTGGGGTGAACTGTTCTGTATGAACGGGCTATGACCTCTGGGTGGTTCGTAAACTGTGGTCTAGATGAAACGTCTCATTACAAGTAGCTAAGGCTTCCGGGAACTCGATTGTAAACCAAGGACTAAATGGCCTTTAGACTATGGTCACAACTGCAAAGTAACTGGAGCACACAAGGTTTTCCAAAAAAAATAAACAAACAAACTACTTTATGGCTTGAAATATTTGCATCAACAAACATGACCTTTTTCAATCCACACTCTTAACTTAATCACATCAACTCAAAACCTGTACTAATAGTGTTGAATTACCACAAGTTTGTCAATCACATCACATCACGCAGATCTCAAAGTTGCATAAATGAAGTTTGGAAAATTGAAGACTGATAACTGGCTACACATTCAGGAAAACATTGCTTCAAGACAATTGGCCTTGGCCTTTTGATTGATGACTGACACAACATGGACCAGATGGTTGGCACTACTTTATTGCAATGGTTCTAGATTCACTGTTGGAGCTTATGGATATGGAGTTAGGTGTATGGTCAGTGGGTCGGAGGTGAACTGCACTGCAACAACTGGCTATGGTAACTGGATACGACTGGAGACTAGCCAAATTGCCCTGGATGAACTGACTATGACCTACAGGTAGCAATGGCCTCTGGGAACTGGATTGTTAACAGATGATTTGATGAACTGTTCTGTAAACACTGCCTTATCACATCTGACGAGAAGAAGTGAGATAGGAACCTGCCATTTTTCCTTTATCACAGCATGCTTCACTCACGAACATTTTTTGGACCAGAAAACTGCAAAATACTTCACACACACTGTTTCCCATACACTCTTAACTAAATCTACAAAGACACACAACTACATAATTACAACAAATTGCAATGTCATCACTAATAGTGGTAAAAATATTAAACAAAATTTTGTAAACCTGTAACTTGCAAACTTTACCAGATTACAGAATGAGAATTCCACTGATGAGAAAAGTAGAACTGGGATCTATGGGCTTCTGGCAGCATCACTCAACAGTCTCGGCTCAAGGTGCAAAATCGAGATCAATTGGTAGTAACCACACATGGAGAAAAAGCAGGAACACTCCAATCCAGAGAAAAAGGCGGATGTGTATTGAAGCAAAGTGGAAGAGGTACTTGCTATATAGAGAGAAACTTCCTTCACTCAAACACTGCCATCATGTCACTGGAAATAAACCTGGGCACACAAAGGCTAAACAACAAAACATGCCTCCTACAAAATAACTCCAAATATTCACATATAGCAAATAAATATATTTAGAAAAAGATAACCATTAAAATCTTGCAGAAACAAATATAAGCAAATACGTTCAACTTAACTGCTGTTTGGTGAAACTTTGTTGGTGTCAACTCGAAATTCCAAATTGGCTGCAGTAACCAAAAACTTGTTGGACATTTAAATGCTCACTTTGCTTGCTAGTTCATAAACATTCCAGTGTACAGGGTTGGAATAGAGGTCCTTCACGATTGTTCAGGATAAAACTCTCTCTGGAAAACTGAACCACATAATGGCAGGCACAGACAAAGGGGTGGGGACCAAATGACAGCATCTTCCAGCAAAACCAACTTAGCAGGCACAGGAATACTTTCTCTCCCTCAACTTCTCTCCCTTGGTTATCGACCTGGTCAAGAAATCTAAAAGCACCACAACTTTGCCTATATAACTTCTGGACTTAGAACTGTACACTTTCACTGATACGCAAGAAACAAAATGTTTACCGTAACGCAATCCGAAGAGGTGGCAAAAACTTTTGGGGAATTCCAGGCTGATGTATCAAAATCAGCTCACTATTCATGTTGGCTGCGGAATGTTCTCATGTTCTTGGAAAAGTAAGTTACAGTAGCTGGAATGACCCAAGGCATGTAGACCAGAGGTAATCTTGATACAATTGAAGAAAACATTTCCGGCTGACTTTGTCAACAGCAACATTTCCTAAGCCAAATGACTGAAAAGAACTACAGCATACAACTGGTTTTCTTCATGCAATGCAATACAATACTTCAATGCAGAGTGAAATTTAAATGAAAATGTCATAAAAAAAAACTCAAGTTGCAAATCATCACATCTGTCTCGTCTGTCAAAATTCATTCAGTCAATATTTACCAGGGAATAGAAACTTTTGACAAGCTGGACTCCAAGGCAATTGGAATGTGTACTGTGCCACACAGATGGAAGTTGAATGAAAATACGTTCCAAGATTTGGAAAGCACCGTTATCTCAACTGCAAAGCAACTGGAACACAAGGTTTTCCAAAATATATGCACAAACCCACAAACGCAGAAAACAATGAGCAGCAAACAGTATAAAAAAGGAATACTTGAATATGAAATATTTATTTTGTTAGCAATGCATAAACTTTTGCGGATGCAACTATGGTAATTGAATGGCTTACTTCACAAGAATTATTCTGACCTTGGCCACTGATAGAACTTGAGGAAATGCTGTGCTGCCTTCAACAAAAGTTCAAATAATGTGCTATGTTTCTAGAAGCAGGAATATCTGGGGCCCCAGGAACAGATGGTTGGAACAGTTTGTGACTGGCAAGATCCTCCAAACCAGGTTCTGGCAGAAAAATGGCTAAAAGGAACTACAGCATACAACCATTTTCTCATAACGCAACACCACACAAAAGCGCACACAAGCAGAAACTTTGCTAAAAAAGATTCGGATTATATAAAACGAGCCAAATTACTAACCATCCTTTCAGACTGAAGCAAATGTGCAAGTACTGCGCCGCACTGAAGACCGATTGGAATGCTATTACTCCAGCATTTGAAAGAGGTGCTGTCATCACTGTAAATGAACTGAAGCATACAAGGTTTTCCAAAAACCGGTTTCATACTGAATAAGTCAGGAGTTGAAAAAAAATGTGTACAAGGGTATTTAGATTTAGAAATGAAAGATTAGGTGAACTCTACCATAAACTAATAAGATATACAAATCAAGCAGTCAATTGGCTTACTTTGCAACAACGCAAACCTTTGGGAAGAATTTGAAATGCTGCAGCGTCTGTCAAGGGATGGATTGCAAATACATACGCAGCAGAGCTAATGACCAATACCAACATTGGAACCAAGTATCTTCGAAAAACTCTCAGCAATGAAGAAATCCACGACTGCACTTTTGTTCGATGTTAACAGCAAGGCTATTGTAACATGGCACTTCTGGCAAGATGAAAGCTGAAAAAAAGAAACTACACCATACCACTGTTTTCTCACTGAAATCCAACATTGTGCAAAACAAAAATCTCACATGCAGGCTACTTTTGACATTTAGAATTGTTTACCAGTCTAGTGATCATTCCAGAACAAGGTCCTTTTTACTCCATATGTCTTGCCATGAAACTTGGTGAGCTACATTGATGGCTGATAGTTGTTATCCAGACTTTCAAATGCTAAAATTTGTGACAACTGCAAAGAAACTGAAGTACGAAAGGTTTTCCATTCACAATACACAGAGTACCAATTCAAAGTATGATAACGGAACAAACATTACAAATTCAACCGAATTGTAGACACGAAAACAACTCAATTGATATACATTGATATACAAGTATGTCCTTACTTCAGAATAGCCTTCTCCAACCGGAAGTGAATTGCTAGACAACTTTGGCTCTAATATAGCTTACCAGTTCATGGCCAATGTTCATCATTCACTAACATTCGCCTGACAATTCTGTGAAGAAACTCGGAGATTCCTCCCAAACAAAAACACAACACTTTACCTTCAAAAGGTGAAGCCGAATGATTTCACAAGATCCCACGTCATTATTGTAGCAGCATGTTGTACATTTCATGAACCAATCATATCATTCAAGGCAAAGATCCGTATATTGTGACATTACCTTCAGTGTCAAAGGAAACAAAACTATTTTTCACTTCTCCAGCAAACCAATTTCCAACTGGATGGGCAAGTATAAAAACAAATGAAAACTTATCTGTTTTAGCAGCAAATCCAAGAGCACTCATTCAAGATCATGTCCTTGAAACACTTTTTGCTTTCTACATGTACCACTTATTTAACTCCAAGAAAGAACCATATGAAGAGCAACCTTTTTCAGTTAAAACAGCTTGACTCGGACTTCAAGAAGCGAATATTGATTTCCTGAATGACAAACCTTGCAGTACATTGTGAAAAATATCAGTCCTGGGGAGCACAAGTATGAAACTATTTTGCAACATACAGACCTTTCCCGTCAATTTGTAACAAGTTGGTTCTTGCAACTTTAACTGACCTTTCATTTTCTTGCCATTTAGTTTTGTCCTGTGCTTTACATGTTGGAAACATGCCAAAAGAAATACACAAACCTTTCACTTGCAGGAATGACTGTTTTGCGACTAGGAAAAAATGTAATAGAAGATACCTTTTCTGCGCTGTCGTTGGTAGTAATCTTTTTTGAAGTACCTACCCAGATTTCAAGGGAGCAACAGGAAAGCCAAACTATTTACCTTAAAAATCGAACATCTGGATGTGAAACTGTTTAACTACCAAGTTTTCTTAGAAGAAAAGCCACAATCAAAGATATTCAAGATGGGTTTGACCACTTACTTGACAACTTCTTATATAAAAACAATTTCGGAAAGATGTTAATTGTCAACAAAAACAACTTGTACATCTTACATGGCAACCAGCTTTTTCTTTCCGCCACAGCCACAATACTGGATCGCGCAGTCAAATTTATTCTCCAACAGTTCAGTCTCTACATCTGGACAAATTGTGCTCACTCGTTCAAGAGGGGGAGGTGAAGACAGGACTAGCAAGAGGTTAGCAACACTTGTTTGCTTGCGATCATTCTTCATTCATTCACTGGATACAAGAAAAGCACATGGGTCGCGCAACACACGGAATAAAAATCACAACACTGACAACTTTTATATTTTGTTCACAGGGCACTTTAACTCCTCCTGGTCTTTAGCCTTTATTTAGTGATCTTACCAAGGACACTGCCCAAACTGGTACTCTACCCAACTCTGGTAACAACCCCCATCAAGGATCTTGTTAAGTACTGGCTCTGCACTCCACGAGACTGCCATCCCATTCCCATTAATTGTTCACTCAAACTGCTAGATCACAGGATAACCCAGTTCTCGAATCCCCATCAAGGAAACTTTATCCCAGCAACTGATTTGCATTTGGAAACCCAATCCAAAAGATGGAAAACCCAACACTCTTGCCTGTCTAAATGGAGTCTCTCCTCCAGTATCACTTAATCGCTTTGCTCCTTTCTTTATCCTCCTGCATTCCCAGTCAAACTACAAAGCTAAACAAGAGCAAGCACATGTTTTCCCCACATAACATTCTATGCAGCCTAAATGTACTTGTAAATACAAACTCTTTTAACTACTGCTAATATGCCTGGCAAGTTAAACATATTGCAGAGGATAGCAACACTACATTACTCTTAAATAACAGAGTCCATCTGGTTTTCTTTTTAAATGAAATAATGGATGATCACAGGCCTATGTCAGCTTTCAGGTCACAACAGCAATTCCAGTTCACCTTCAGCTGCAGCCAGATAGGTACCAGAGCTGTAATCCTGTGTAAACGTTACAGAGAGCATTACTTCATACCCAGTTCATCAAGATTCTTGTAGTTTGTATTGAAAGAAAAAGGCATCCTGCTTAGGAGACTCGGACTACCAGATTTGTAAAACAAATTAAGAGTCCTATTTATACAAGCCAATCTGTTTTCTCTGGCTATCTGACTATATTAGTTTACTTTAAAACTATTTCCAAATATGCCTGTATCAATGTATGTAAATAGTGTATGGTTAGTGTAGAGTATGTAATGATACAAATAAAGTTGTTGTTTCATTCCTGGGGGTAAAAAGCTATACACACCCTTTTCAATTCTTCAGTTAAAGCAAAGTTGTATTAGTTGCTAATTTCTGTTTGGCCATTCAAGTACATTCAGCGACATCTTGTGCTAAATTTGTGTTTCAGAATACACATTTCCCACCTCTCTAATTTTTCCCTTTCAACTGTCATCAAATTTTCGCAATTTCAATTATCACATCCAAGCAAAAATGACACTACAGTTAAGTAGTTTGTCAAGTATGTAGTATTTTGTGACCATCTGGGAACTGCAATAGTGGTTTCAGACTCTGGGAACAAGAAAATAAAGGGTAGAGCATTTTATTCCCTCCTTTAATCTAAATTTGTTATTAACTGTTTTTACTGCAAAATTAGAATTCTATCCCTCTCCAAACAAAGAAACCATCATCGCATTAGCCACTTGCGATTAGTTACTCAAATTGAATAACACAATTGTCATAAGTTTGCCACTCCTACAAACAAAGCTAGGCCCAGAGCTGAATTTTTATTCACTATTTATTCTTTAAAACCACTGGTTCAACAGAAAAAATAGACTGCAGGTAACAAGATTTCCTGCAACTTCAACATATTTTTTTTATTAAATCCCTACACATCAGTATACGGGCAGTTGAGACAATTACCATTTGTTATGCATTCCTTTTTATTGGACGACTTCCATCACAATCGCTTTGAATCTGCTCGGTTCCATCCAGCGAAGATCATGACCAACTTTTGGAAGTAAAGAGACAACTTTATAGATGTGCAAAATAAACTGCCAACTTTGCACAATATTATTAAACAGCTGACACATAATTGGCAACCACAGATCAAGCACCACCAAGTTGATGGAACTTACACTTTGTCGCCAACAGTTGGGCATTATTTCCAATGTTTTTCAACTTGCCATCACCCTCACTCTAAAATAAATGCAACATGGTCAGAACATCCAAACTATTTTAATGCTGAAAATCCAACATCGTAACTTTTAATTGTAATCTTTACTCAGAAAAATACTTCCATACAATTTTACAACTCTTTACAGCAGTTTTAGAACAGTTCTCATACGAATTGATATTTTGAATTATAAAGGTTTTCCTATGCTATATACCAACTATGTACAAAGTTTAAGAATATCAAAAACAAATGACGATTCCAATTAATAATTTTGGTCATCAAATAAATACTATGGGCATGGTTACAACTCGAATCCATCTTAGGGTTGTTCAAGAATAAATAAACTACCTCCCCTTCTTCTGAACAAAAAAAGTAACAAAATTCAGCAGGCACACAGTTTAACGATTTCTAATGAACGTTTTATGGATTCACTTGTTTCCTTCCGACACGGACTTGATGAAAAGGTAGTTCTATCCTGATCATTGAAACCAGCCAATGATACTGAGCAATCGCTGACGTCAACTGAAGATCTTACATGATCCGAATCCTCTTCCATGTTTTGTGTAATATAACTGGAATTTTCCTCTTCACATGGTTTGCAACTCAGTTTACTAAAGAAATCATCAATACCTAGAATATCGTCATCTTGACATGAAGCATTCATACTCCAACCGCTTTCGCCTTCTTTCCAGAGGTAAGATTCGTCACTTCGTCTTCGTTTGATTTTCTTCATGCATCGATCAGTGATTTCGTCATTCAATCTTTGGACTGTCACCTCAAGCACTGCGTTTCTGTACATATCGGGATCCCGCTTTCGTTTATTCGCTTTCTTCTTCTCAAGCGCCAGTGAAAGCAGTGACCACAGTTCGCTATCCGTATGTTTACCACCACGTCTATCCGGAGTCATTCTGCGCTTCATACGTCTCGGGATTCTAACACGCATTAAAACGAAGAAGCAAATTAAAACAAATTTGCTAGAAGTATCGTATCACTTCTTACCACTACCAGTTCCTGTTCCCACAACACTTGAACAAAGTTCCAAATTCGACAATTTTCAATCGTCAATGTCACAATATCGCTTTGAATTCCTTGGCACGATTCTCACCTCTGGCAATTCGGTGAGACTTGGGTAATTTTTCATGTAACGTTTCCGTTTCTTTGATAAACTGCAAAGAAGAAATTTAACTTCAAATTTTGTTTCTTCTTATCTTCAAAGGACGAAAGAGTTCAGTTATCAGTAGTTGGTCAAAAACACGTCGCGTCTTCGAAGATTGCAGTTGTTGTATTTTAAATTACGGGGCTCAAATCTTTGTTTTTAAACAAAAAAAATCACATTAAACGCTGAATTCACTTAATATCTGGAAAGTTCGAGGAAAGAAACTGCTTCGAAAGCCTTTCTTATCTTAAACTTTGAGTAATCGTAATTTCTCGTCCACAAATTTCGTACAACCCAACCACAACTACTAAAAGCCCCAAACTAACAAACTTTGTCACAAACGCAGAAATATAACAAGAGAACGCCTCACTAGTAATACTGGAAAAACCGGTTTTAATCAAGTTTTCATCCAATCAGCTCAGCGTGTCGTTTGTTGAGCAACCAATCACATGAAATTAAATACGTCATCCCATTGACGTCAGCTGTTTACCACAAAAGGGAGTTTTCCCCATGCTTCGCGCGGCTGCCTGACGTAAGAGAAACGTGCAGAGTCTGGAGTGCCGTTCCTGAAAATACAAGGAAGTACAGTCAGCAGATCGAACTGCTATTTTTAGTTTCACACGAAACGTGAAATCATTGTTGACAAAACACAACTTTTTAGCTTCACCTCCGTATTTTAGTTGTACATTTATACATCTTTTATAGTGTTCGCTATTTTTTCTCCCCTTGCAGTACAGCGTACGTGACTGTCCGTGACCACAGGCTCAATCTTTCTTTCAAAATACATCCAAGGTTTAATATGCTGTTTAAAAAATAAAAATGAAGGATCAAAACTGAACGACACTGAAAGTGAACTTTTGTCCATCTAATGCAGATATCAGAAAGTTTATGGCAATGATAATTATATCTGCTAAAAAAACTTGGGCTTCATTTTTAAAAAAAATTCAAGTAAACATCGTCGTAGTCAGTACTCAGTATAGTATGGGGCAAGTCGAGGCGGCTATTTTCTGCCTATTGACTTAGTTTAAGACTTGAAGCTGAAAAAGTTTTCCTTTTCGTAATTTTCGTTTCTTGACTATCACTATGTTCCTTCGAAACTCGCATTTTTTGGTCTTTCTACGGCACTAAAAATAAGCTAATATAAAACATCACAATTTAATAGCGTCCATGAAAGAAAGGGTCTAGCAAAATCTTGCTTTGGTGATTAGTGAAATGGAATATTGGTATGTCGGATGAAATAGTGATATTGGCAAGGCAAGATACGATAAACAGTACCTGTGCGCGCACGTATATTGCGGGGATGTTTGAAAGCCCCTCCTCCCGCCTAACAATAACAAAGACACATTCAGTAAAGTGAAAGGCCAGCTTTGACCTAAACCTGAATGAGGTCATGTCTCATGATCATGGGCCCGTTCATGCAAAACTTCACGCCTCTGTTACTTCACTTTAACTTGCTACGTTTGGGCAACTTTCATGTATTATGTGTTTCTCGAAAAATATATCCGCAGGTATGGACCTCACGAGGTAGAAATTTTTGTTGGTAACTCTCACCCCTCTGGCTCTGGGAACTGCAGTTTGACCTTGTAGATAGTTCTTCAAACTTTTTATTATCTGAGAGCCGCACCCTAACAACAACAAAGACACATTCAGTGACCAGACTGGAACCACACTTAACCTAAATTCGTAAATTGAAGTATTTTATATTTCTCGACTCAATTGCATGGTCGGCGTTTTTTACCCTCAGACCACATAAAACTTTTATTTTTCTGTTCTCCATTGTGATTACACAATTTTTATACCATACAGGCCCGTAGGCAGGGGGGGTGCGCACCCCTCCAGGAGCCAAAAAGGTCCGCCTGATGGAATCGTAAAAGATTTAAAATGATACAAAATAATATAACGTGGTGATGGTAGGATTGACTGTTTTAATGCATTTTCAGCAGTTTGGGGACCACAAATTTCAAAATTTCCCGGGGGACCATACCGTCGGACCCCTAAACAGGGACCGCGGAGTAGGGAGGTCAGGGGGGCTCATCCAAATTTTTAATATTATAAAGAGTTAGTAAGAAAAAGTGTCTTGTGCCCCCCAATATTGAGTCACTAGTGTGCCCCTTAATCTCAAAGTTGCTCCGCAGTCCCTGCTAAAACCCTTGTTTCTTCGGAACTTGCATAGCCAACATTATTTATTTGGTCCTGGTTCTTGCGGTATGCACCCCCTTCCCCTCACGAAAAATTCTGGCTACAGCCCTGCCATAACTGTTGTAACAATTGCTCCCTACAGGCCCAAAAATTAAATAAAGCGAGGAGGCTCTGACGAGCACTTTTTAAAAAAATACTCCTGGGTTAGTAGGCCAGTAGGAGAAGGGACGTGCTTAGGTTGTTCAGTTTTGCCCACAAGAAACGTCAGTTGTACGTTTGGGGGTGAGAAATTCACTCCTAAAGT
>JAOEJI010290443.1:0-11740 GCA_025448255.1 Umimayanthus chanpuru | reverse complement strand
TTTAAAAACGGCAAAATCCCCCCCCCCCCCCCAAGGGTCAGGACGACTGGTCAAAAACCCCCACTAAAGCCCCACTAAAGCTCCCAGTTTATCAACTACTATAAAAGAACAAAGCCAAAGTTTGCTAAACCCCACCCCCTTTTCCCATCTATTCCTCACGTTTTCTCGGGGTGGGGGTTTACATTGACTAGTACATTACCACGACACAATGCCAACCTTGTCTTAAACAGCTTTTTGTCTTGTCACATATATTCCAGCCGAGGTGCACAGCTTAAAGGCCCAGATGGGATAACCGGCATCCTTTGCGGTTTGCTTCAGGTCAATCGAAAAAGAAATATAATTCGCTGTAGTCCATAAGTAATAATCAACCTTAAAGGAAGCCAAACAGTACTCTTGCCAGCTTGCTTGAACTCATTTTCAGATTACCATCTCTACCTTCTGAGAGTTTTGAACTGCGCGGAACTTACGACAAAGGATGTCGGACCCCTGATCAGGGCGATTAAAGCTTTTAAAATGTGGTCACAACAGGTCTTGGTGTGAGCCCCTTCGTGGCTCAGTGAAGCCACTTTCAGTGCTACATACTCCCCAAACAAGGTCAAATTTCCCGGACTCTGGTATCAAGACCGTGCAAATCTCCTTCCACTAGCTTTTCATGGTATCACAAGCAAACCTCATGGGCTTACCAACAGGATAAAATTGTCTTTCAACGTTACATACTCCCCAAACACGGGACACATCAGATTCTGCTGCGTATCTCCTGCCTCTAGCTTTTCATGGTATCACACAGACCTCATGGGCTTACCAACAGGACAAAATTTTGTCTTTCAACGTTGCACACTCCCCAGACAAGGGACAGACCAGATTTTGCGTATCTCCTGCTTCTAGTTTTTCATGGTATCAAACACAGACCTCATGGACTTACCAACAGGATAAAATCGTCTTTCAGTGTTACACACTCCCCAAACAAGAATTCATCAGATTCTGCGTATCTCCTGCTTCTAGTTTTTCATGATATCACACACAGACCTCATGGGCTTACCAACAGGATAAAATCGTCTTTCAATGTTACACACTCCCAAATAAGAATTCGTCAGATTCTGCGTATCTCCTGCTTCTAGTTTTTCATGATATCACACACAGACCTCATGGGCTTATTGTCTTTCAACGTTACACACTCCTCAATTAAGGGACACATCAGATTCTGCGTATCTCCTGCTTCTAGCTTTTCATGGTATCACACACAGACCCCATGAGCTTACCAGCAGGATAAAAAATTTTCTTGAGACCTCATATCCCGTGAAGCCGACATGGTGCTGAGAGCTCTATGGCAAAAACAGCCGGTCGAACAAGCTCTTGCGCCTCAAATATTTGATATATTGAAGCGTTACTTTTACTCCCAAAGCGCCGCATAGTTTCCGTGAAGTACAAGTGCTAAGGGTCCACCCGCAGTGAAGAGTTTGGTACCACTTTTGTCATAACAGTGTGTATACACAGCATTGCGGCAGCACTCTGCATTTCGATCCAACATGAAGTCCACAGAATTATCATCAATTTTCTGTTGAGATATAATTACATAATAGTATCATCATTAAATGACTTGGAATTCCAAGGGAATGTCCACTACTACAGATACACAGGAGGAATTTCACAGCGGTGGCACAGCGGTTGAGATTTACACTACTGTCACACTGCTGTCCACACTAATGTCACAGCAGCCACAATTGCCATCAGTGCGACATCGGTGGTAGTGACAGTATTGTGACAGCGGTGTACTTAACAGTGCTGTGACAGCAGTGGCCTAGACAGCACTATGACAGCGATGGCAGCAACCATTAGTGTGCCAGGCGACGTAAACTGACAACGGTACAACAACGATGACAATGACAACACTGTAAATTACTGTGCGCACTAGTGTGATAGCGATGACAACTGACAGCACTGTTACAGCGATGTTCACGTTGGCGTGACAGCGATGTGCACATCACTGTGAAAGTAGTGGCAACTAACAGCGCTGTCGCACCACTGTCAGTTGTCATCGCTGTCACGTTAATGTGCACATCGTTATCTCAGCACTGTCACCACCACTGTTGTCACAACGCTGTGCGCATTTTCGCTGTCACAACGCTGTGCACATCAGTGTCTAACCGCTGCGGGATTCCTCCTGTGTATAATAGCGACATTTAGCAGCCGAGAGAGCAATGGCTTGGTCAACGGCTACTGAAACCATACTCGGCTTTCTTGTGTCATGTATCGTCCAGGCGTTTTTATTATTACTTAAACTGCGGCAAAGATTGCGAATGGCTCGAACTGCAGCCGACAGCTAAAGCCGAACTAACAACAGAGCAGTTATTCGCGACGTTCACATTCTTTACAGAACAAAAACCTTTTGCTTTTCACGTTGCACTTTTCGCTCGACGGTGGCCAGTCAGTAAACCAGGTGCGTTCACACTTTCAAATATTGTGTAAATCTGTTGTTTTGTGCTTTCTTCGCCGTCGTCGCCGTACTGATTGCTAAAGGTCCCCAAAGACACAGAAGTGAACATCCGGGGAGCACAACTCGTGGGCGCACAAATCGTGAGTGCAAAAATCTTGGACCAATGGAATGGAAGTTTTATGGCTACCCCAACTGGCAGGAAAGCTGGACAGAAGGCTATTTACACCAGCGTGACCGGCGAGTAGAGGACTCGAACTCGGGACTTCCGGGTTGCGAGTCAGCGCTCTAAACCGCCGGCCACGCTGCCTTCCTTATTCTTATGGCAACAACCCAGCTACCCTTCCCTAAACCTAAACATAGTCCTCAACCCTACTATTGACACATACCCTGATCTACAAGGGAGGGGTACGTGGGCATTTGCCCAGAAACCTCCACAGATATCAAAACTTTATAAGGAGGTACAGCATGACTACTGGCGCACACCTCACCCATTTTGTTCATCGTGCTGAGGTCGTGTTTGGCGCCATATGGCACAAACTTTTAAAGATAATGGGGCTTTTCCAGTGAGAGCAAGGACTTGGGACAAAGCGCATCATTGTTTTTTAAAGTTGGTCATAACAGAACGTGGCATGTTTTAAAAACACTGTTGGGTAACTAGTAAAGAGAATGGTCGAAGAACCCAGCAAGTAGAGTTTTGTAAGTTATTTAATTACTTACAAGCCATCCTCTGCCAGTCTTAAGAGAGTGGATTTTACCAGCTCGATCCTCCAAGAATTTACCAGCTCTAATGTCAAAAAAGAACACCGAGCCATAGCCAGTTCCCACTGTCACGACTAGGTCCCTAAAGCTGATTGATCGCACACCTGTTGACATGACAAAAAATATATAAACTTAAAGGGAAACTCCGGCGGTCTGACACACTTTTCGGAAATTAATGTCAAGTGATGAAAAATGATAGCAACTGGCTGGTTTTAAACCATAGTGAAACACTCCACCAACCTGCTCCTTCGTCTTTGGAGCATATTGAACCCACAGGTTTGGTTGTCCTGGAGTCTAAGAAGCAGATGTGGGACTGCGAGCCCACGGCATACAGCGAGCATTCCTTCTCGAGCGCCAGGCACACGTTTTCTTGGTAGAACGGCAGCTCCACTGTACATGACTAGAAAACAGAGACAAATGTACTCAGTCTGACTGTCTCAGTGCCACATATGTCAACTACATGTATGTACAAGGTGTCCAACCATTGTTATAACATTGCTGGAAATTTTTCGCACGCTCTTTGTGTGGCGCGAGCGCGCTTCTAAGTCTCGATAGACCGCGCGTACGCCTGTTAATTATTAAATCGCGTGCTTGCTTCAACAAATAAAAACGTTCAGAACAGTTTAGGAGAATTTTGTACTTTATCAGCTTACGTGTATTTTTTTAAATAAATACTTAGTAAAGCAGCAGAGGCAGGGTTCTAAAAGAAATGGTCCATGGTTTATCCGTGCGTCTATCGAGTTATGGATGCACTTGGGAAGTTGAGAGAGCACGAGAGAAGCTAGAGAAGCACTCTGCTTCGCCTCGTGACACTCAAACGCTTCTCGCGTGCAGCTATAGACGCACTCGATAGACGCACGCTTAGCAAGGACCATTTTTTAATTAGAGGGTACAAGTATTTCTTAATCTAAAATTTCACATGCAGTAACAAGTAAAATCCCTCTTTGCCTAAGGTGCACTGACAACGATGATAACTTCACAAGGAAACATTAACGCCGCTTGCAAATGTCAATGTGGTGTCTCCTGCTTGTAACTGGCTGAGTAAAATGGTATCGTAAGTTTCATTGGTAAAATAAAGTGGCCATGACAATACAACGCAAAACTTTTTTCTAAACACAAGCGAAAATCAGTGACAACGCATATAGGAATAGGCCAAACAAAAGAATGATTCTTGGGTTCCAGTCACATCGGTGAGTCGAACTTAAGAATCTTTTTAAAAAAGCAAATACGATCGCGATTTTTAAAGACATCGTCGGTGTTTTGTTCACGAATTATATCTCAAACAAAGCAGGGATGCGCTAGCGATCAACTGAAGCTGTAACCTAGAAAGTATGTCTATTCTTACCTGCACTTAAAATCCTATCAAGTCCGAAAAACAGCCGTTGTTTCATTTAAAACGTAGCAAATTCATAGCAATACTATTATGCAGGGACAATAAATTTATAAAAAATAGGGTCGGTTGACAGGAGCCATATGGAGATTTATGACAAATAGTGAATTTAATGCTATACAAAAAAGTATTATTATTATTGTTACTATTATCATTATTGAAAAGGAAATAAACTTGTGGACGTTTTAAACTCTGTGTACGATGAACTTTCACTATTATTATTATTATATTATATGATATTATATTATTATTATGTTATTATTATTATTACTAAATATTACTATTATTATTATTATTATTGTTGTTGTTATTATTATTATTATTATTACTATTATTATTATTATTATTATTATTATTAGCAGCAGCAGCAGCAGCAGCTATACACCAACCTGTTTGCAGGTATCCACGTCCCATAAGTGAACGTACGCGTTGGGAGAGAGTGCTGCCAGTTGCTAAAGAAAGTGTTCATACAAACATCAATCACACCTGTTCAAACATGTCACTTGTAAAATGGTAACGATACTACGCGCGCACTCATTGGTTGGCTTGTGATTAGCAATGTTGCATGGCAAAACTGGTACGCAGAGCCCACGCGGCCTACGGCCAAACGACTGAGGGGTCTGCCTCTCAGTGACGGCATCGCCAACGGAAGTCAGTGATTTGCTGACTTTTCGGCTTGTGTAATTCGGTAATTTTGTGCGTTATTCTTCATTATAAACCTCAGATCTGACACAGATCATTGACATCTTCTCAGATCAACCACGGATTGGCAACATTCGCTCTCCCCGCTGCAAAATGAGTAGTTTTAAATTCAACCAAACTGAGTCAGAGAAACGTTGACTTCCGTTACAGATCGGAGCCCTTCGTTTGGAGAGGAAGATATTCTTCGCCAGACATTTTGTGTAGGCAAATGCCTTTTCTAGAGTAGTTTCACCACTGCTTTTTGTGCTGTGGCTACGTGTATCAAAAATCTTTAATGAAATACTAGCCATGGAAATTACAGTGGAACCCCGTTAACACGGCCACCAACGGGTCAGACAAATTTGGCCGTATTAACGGGGTAGGGTCAAATTTCATGATTTAGGGAACTTAACAAATGTATCACAATCGGAATTCCTGAACTGAACAATTGTTCACTTTCAACGTGTTTTTCAGGGACTTGGAGATGTATAAAACAGTTTGATAACTAAGTGACACAGGTAAATGAAACTGAGTGCCACAGCCGTTTTCATTTTTCTAATTTTGTCATGATTGGCCGTATAAACGGGGTTAAATTTTAAAGGATTATACAGGTTGATATTTCCAAAATCTGGCCGTTGGCCGTATTAACGAGGTGGCCGCATTAACGGCGTTTTTTTATAAGAAAATGTACAGTCGTCGTTTTGCCGGGCAGAAAAATATTGGCAGCAACAACGAGATGACCGTATTAACGAGGTGGCCGTAAGGCGGGGTCGGTTCCACTGTATTGGAGAGTTGGTGGAGTGATAAGACCCTTCCTTGAGCTTTTCTCCCTGATTTTCCCGACTTGTTGGGAAAATGCTAACCACCCTAACAAACTTGCAAAAGACAGGAAAAACCTACCAAAGAACAGATTTGCTTAGGGAAGCCTGACACATCGATTTTACCCACAAGAAACGTCAACTGTACGTTTGGGAGTGGGGGTGGGGGGTTGGCGGCTGTAACGTTTCTCTGTGACACATCGTGGGAAAATTCGATATTTTTGTTAAAATTGTTTGAACGTTTTGGAAACATCTTGGAAAGAGATACTAAATACCTTTTGCCTTAAATTTACCGGTCAGTTCCTTCTGTTTTTCACAAAATTTATATTGTTTATACAGTACTCTGGGGGTCAGACATGAGATTTTGTGCACAGATTACTTTGTGTATAAAGGTAGCGGTATAGCGCAGCGGTCTCGAGAAACGTACAATTGACGTTTCTTGTGGGAAAAATCGATATGCGAGGCTTCCCTTATCTAGTTACTTTTCTTCATGAATCTACTGTGAAAAGTCATTTCCATAATTATTGGTCGAAAAAAGTTACATATCTCATTATAGGAAATAAACGCTTCATGAAATTAAGCGAATAGAGAAAATTAACACGAAAGAGGAGGAAGAATTTCACAATAAAGGAAATTAACGCGATTAAGACACAGTTGGTGGTGACAGCTGGAACAAATTTATTTCAACACTGTAAACCTTCGCCTTAGCTTTTGTGAAAGATGTAGAATAAAGTGTAAATGGAAAGAAAGAAAGCTTGTAGCTAATGTTTTTTAGGTGTTAAGAAGGTCTGGATTGGGGTTAAAATACTGGAAATTAAGGGCGCGGAAAATAACGCTGCACTTAATTAACGTCGCGGAAATTAATGCTCAACAAATTAACGCGACTTAAATTAAGGCGAATTTTAACGATTCGCATTAATTTCATGGAGTGTTACATGTAATTTCCTGTAATAAGGTACTTCACACTTATGCAACTGTAAACATTGCATTTCGAGATATCTTCTTGGAATTTGGCAAGCATTTGTCTGTTGTTACCTTGCATACAGTGTATGCGCACTTGTTATTCCGATATGTCACCTAGGCCCTGTTACCATACTGTAACACTGCATTCACGTCATAATGTAACATAAGGGAATCACGCCACTGCAGTCTCACCTTTGTGTACGTGTTATAAGAAACATCTCGTATTCTGTCTGGTGTTATATTCCCAACCAAAGTGCTGGTTGGTCTGACAAACGGAGGTGATATGGTTGGGTCTGATGTAAACAGGAAATTTTCAACATTCCACAATGAAATTGTACCATCCCTGGAACCTGTAAATTGAAACAGTTTGTTCAGGGCATGTTTAAAGGCCTTTTGGTCCGACAAGAACAGGTTATACACATGTAAGTCATTGAGTTAGCATGTTTAGTCATTGACAGAATAGACATTTTGCCTGTTCAGTCCAGGACAGGGTAGGGCTTTTTTGGTGGCTAGTCTGAGACAGGGTATCAAAATTCTACCAAACGATGGTCAGGAACAAGTTAAGGATTTCAGGAGCCAGCTGCATATACCCATCAAAATTGATATTATAGAGTACCCCACCTGAACCAACCCCCTCCCCCCCAGCATATGTGTATATGAGAACCTGAGACTTTAAAAGGTCTTGTGCACCCACAATATTCTCTTACCCACAGCAAAGGAAATTTTCTGGGGTTTCTAGGTCCCTTTAAATCAGCATAATAATTGCTTTTCAGAAGGTACAAAAAGTTCTGAAAACTGATGCAGATGTGCTTATGAAGGGGGGCACAATTACATGTACACCTCTGACATTTCCCCAAATCCTCCCCCTCGCACAAATATTGGCCACAAACCTGTCACTGCACACTTGTCATCAATCCATGTTGTTGAAAACACCCAATCATTATGACTCTATAAAAAGAAAATCAACTTTAAGGAGTTGAAGTCTTAAGGAGTCCATGGCCTTATGGGTCAAAACTGGAATTTGTGGAGAGATGGGCTGTTACCAAAAATAATGTCCTCTGCAGAAGAGTGGGAGAAATTGATACTTGCTGTAACCATATAACTAATTCAAGATTAAGGATTGCAGATAGTTATCAACATTTTATTAAATTAATATTTCTTGCAAGCCTGCAAAGTGTGTTCTGGAGGAGGGGGTTAAAGCCAGCACATGCTTTCAAAAATTTAAACAGAGTTGTATTAATTCTATGTTAAAATTTTTATAATTTTATGAAAAGAGGGGGTGGGGGTTAGTAAAAATAGTAGTGTGTATGTTTGTAAAATTGTGAAATAATTGTGAATGACATCTAGCAAATCCTTTTGAAAAATTAATCATATAAACGTACTTCTTGCTTGCACTTCTATTTTGTTTGATAATACAAATGTCAACAATTTTCTATGTTAAGCCATAAACTCCATAGTTACACAGAAGTTCAAGACAGTGCAAAATTTACTTAGGTGGTGTTTTCAAACCGCCAGTCACAAAACCTGAAATTTCTCCCATTTTATGTAAATTATGCTACTGACAGTGGCCACTGGACTCATATTAAGTAGCCGACAAAATTTTGTATTAATATAAAGCAGTTTCCTCCCAATTATTATCAAATGGCTGTTACTGCGAGTTTTTGAACACTGGAAGATTAGTTTTGAAAAAAAAATGTTTTTTTCTTTGTTGGAGAGTAAGCAGAATATGGGTTTTGATCAATAAGGGTTGATATGATAATTAATGCTTTCTAGCCATGATGCCGTTTAGCTGGCGTTTCGCCACTGAGACTGTCTGGCCTGACAAAGGGCTATAATGCTCGAAACATGAACTATACACCAAACATATTGGGTGAAAAACATACAATATCAAGTTCCCTGTTGATCAAAACCCACAGAATCAACACACACTTTGTCTGTATGTACTGTAAATTAAAAAAAGTAAAGTGGTACATATATATAGTGCCTTTCCATATAACATGCTCGAAGGCCCTTACAATGATCAGTTTACTCCCAGCGGACCAGAAGCATATATAGGCACCTCTGGCAGCCACTTCAAAGTAGTCCATGTATGCTGGTACTCATTTACCGACCCTGGAAGGATGGAAAGCTGAGTGAACTTTAGCAGGAAAGAAGGTCACCCAAATATTCAACCCTCGACCAGGCCAGGGGTTGAACCGGGGACCTCAGGGTTGGGAGGCAGAGATCATACCACTGCGCCAACCCCTCTGCTATATGTACTGTAACCCAAGTATACACTCCACTCATACAGTTAACAGTACCTCTCCCACACAAAGAGGGTCAAATGTGGGCAGTCTGTATACAGCCAGGTCATTCGGATTCTTTCCACTGGTAGCTAGAAGTGTCCTGGATGAGTTAATTGCAATACTGTGTATTCCGCAGTTCTTCTCTGGTAACACACTGTGTGGAGATCCTTCCAGCATTGGTATGGCAACCTTCTGCCCTGACACCACATCAAGGACAAATAACTGTTGGAAATATAAACTGAAATCTCAGCCAGTGAAGGCTCAGTCAACCTCTCTACAAAGGAAGGGCTCAGGCTTTTTTCCAGGTGCACTTATGCAAAGGAACATTCTTTAGGTGTAGTCACACCACCCAAATTCAGTCATAAGTATACTGCTACATGTACAAGTTTATTCAAATACTAATATTTAGGAAATGTATAAATTATTAATATTTAATTATATTGTAGTTTCTGCACTCTATACACGATTCAATTGTTAACACTTCCATGAAAGGAGTAGAATAACTACATGAAATAGAAATAGAAAGTGATAATTCCTTGTTGAGTTGGGTTGGGACTGCAGATAATTGGTTGGGTATATAGCAAATATTTTTGATCAGTCCTACATCAAGTGGGTGGTTTTCAACAGTTGTTTGTACTGAGAAAAGCCTCAAAACCTGATGGAGTCATTTCAAGGTTTTTGAAAAGGAAAAAATTTCTTCAGCCCAAACCTTGGCCACCTGATATCAACCAGTGCCTTAAAAAGCTATCTGCAATCTCAGACAAAGGGTATCGAGAGAATTTTTGTTGAGATTGCAGGTGCACTTGTGGCCAGGTATTCCACAGGTATATTTAAGGTATTCTGAGTTTTTTAAAATTATCTTTGTAGTTACCCATTATTCCAAGTTTTATCAAAAACATGTAGGTTTCATCAGAAGCACACAGCAGTTTACAAGATATTTCCATTTGACTATGTACACTGCCTGTAAATAGCTTTTTGTTTCTTTTTGTTTTCTTGTTTTTGCACGTAATCTACTACATTTAAATAAATAAAAAAAAGTTCACAAGGTAGCACAACATAGTACCTCACTGTGAATTTTGCCTTTGCCAATGGGAATGTACCCCATGTATATTTCATGAGTTTAAAATTGGATAAAGTTGAAAAGTGGAGTTTGAACATAGAACAGAACTATTTGGAAAACGTCTGAGTTGGCACTGCATAAATTCATTGAGAATCAATGTTTAAACTTTATCTAGCCTTTCCCTCCATAGGATGTGGATCACAGAAATATTATCCTATTTATCTAAGCACAAAATGGGTGTATACAATGGCGTGCTACTTATAAACTATTTACAAAGTGTACAGATATAAATTATATATTATATCAAGTGTATATCAGGTTATCACATTAAATAAAATTTGCAAGGCTCCAGTTATTTAATATTGCTTCTCGATATAACTATCTGGTATAATATTCCCACCTGATTACATTTTGTACCGCAGACAACTTTTTTGTCGTCCAACCATTTCGATGCAAACACTTTGTCACTGCGTCCTAACGATATGTCGTGCTCTCTCAGAACCAACGGAATGCTGCGAGTGGTAACTTCCGACACAATCGACGAACACAGAGACGATTCTCCTGCAACTATCTGTCGTCTGTGCAGGTGTTTAAACAAAGACCTTCTTTCATCTTTCGTTTTGGAAATTTCTTCTTCTAAGCTGCCTGATATTTTGGGCATTTTATAGTAAGATTGACAATGAAACAATTAATTTTGTAAACAAATAATTTTCACTTCGAAGCTCTATCAGATACTGTTGTTCAAATTTTCAATAGAAAATGACACTTTAAATAGTCTAGTATTTCATCCAAGTTCACTGTAGAAGTACAAGTTTAACTTTTTCCTCTCCATTTCTCGCATTTCTCTCCAACGATCTTCCCAAAGTTTACGCCATCTCAATTCTCATCGTCAGACGGTCCTCGTCACACATCCGCCATTTTCATTTTGTTTTCTCAGCTTTCCAGATATTTCGGCACTTTGTTCAAGTTGTATAATGCTCTTCTCCTTTTGATGCCTGTTTTATCAGTAAAAAGAAATCCTCCTTGTCGATGACTTTACCGAGCTATCAACAAGAGAAAACAACAGTTGTGCAAAAATAACGAAATCTCCCGATCCCCTCCACGTTTGTATTGTTTTGATTTCTCAAGTGGCGCGGTTACCTACGTGGACACGCGTGATCTATTTTCAAGATGGCGGCCGGCCGGAAAATGAAATTTTGTACCCAGTCTCTCTCTCTCACCAGTCCATCAATGGAGATTGGGAATAAATCTTTTTTATATTTATTTATTTATTTATTTATTTATTTATTTATTTATTTATTTATTTATTTTTAATGTGCGAGTCAATTCCAGACGCGAGCATCCATTCCC
>JAOEJI010290332.1:0-11741 GCA_025448255.1 Umimayanthus chanpuru | reverse complement strand
ACAGATCAATGACAAAGATATTCATTTAATGATCTCAACAACAGTTTATTCAAGACGTTACAGTTTTTAAAAAAGTGAAATATGCATGACCGGTCAACATGACCGGCAATGGAACGTTTTGTCCGGTCAAGGCACCATTTTGGCCGGACATTGTCCGTTGACCGGCTGTTATTTTAAGCCCTGCTTTTGTTTCAGGCTAAAGCGAAATTTGACGATGTTATTGCTGAGTTGAAATATACTATTAATGAGCTATTGCTTGCCCTCGAAGGCTGCGTGGATGAGATGATGTGTGACCTCAATTATTATGAATGACGGCAGAAGCGTTTTCTCAGACAGTCCGAGTCAGTGGAAGATCTCTTCAGGCATCCATTCACCAAAGGCAATGACATGTTATGTTATCACCCTAGTGGACGCCCTCTTAAACAACAGTAACTTACGGGATATACAAAGATGATGACCCATCCATGTCAGCAGTTGCTTATTGGGAAAACCGACTTCTGTCCCCATTTTGGAGTCTATGAGTATTGCAAGGTTCATCATATGTGAGTGAGGAAATTGGCTGACCACTGTTCACCTGTTCCCTGTTGACAGTGTGGCAATGGAACCCAGGCTGAGGCAAAATGCACGGGGCCAAATGGGTCAAAAAGACTCTCATTCGTGCTGAAGCAAAATCACGAAGGCTATTCTCACAGTTAATGAATGAACTTGAACTCCACACTGCCCAAGCCAGGAAACTCAAATTTGTTGGATTGACCCCCCATTCTGCTGACCTCTCAATTAAACAATTAGTCTGCTAAACTATACTAAAATGATTAACTATATCGACGAGATATTGGCTGAAATTAAATTCCCCCCTTTGCTCGATGCACCCATTCCATCTGGCCTCCCAACTCCTCTCTGTCCCGAGAGACCTTTTGTTGATGTCGATGTCCTTGTCCCTCCGCCAGTCCCATTCCCTTGTGATGACTGGGTTGATGTTCTCATTTTTGCCAAGGACGAATTTGAGGTAGATGGGGTGCAAGCTGCCTTTTCTACCTGGTTGAAAGAGGGAGAAGACGATGACGATGATGTCTCCAATGCCACTATGCAGATGAAAGAGCACGAAAACTCCTTGCAACTCTTCCTGAAGAAGACGGGCTTATTCTGAATATCAAATTTCTTTGCAAAGACAAAGACGATAATTGGGAAGTCGAAGACAAAATGGATCGAGTACGGACCGAATCGAAGAAACGTCAAAAAGTAGTTGAGATTTTGAGAGCCACCCAACTCGGTGCTCTGACAGGAATCGATAATGTGTATTATCAGAATGCCTATCTCATGTCCGTGGTCATTTATGGCTTGTATCTCACCCGAAAACAAAATCCCGCCAACTTAGCCCCTTTGAAAGATGGAAACCTCAACTGTGTCGCACAAAGAGTTATCGAGCATTTTGAAGGTGCCTTGAGGAGGCAGGGCCTCACTGATGCTCGTTGAAAGAAAATGGCTTTATGGGAAAAAAGGGTCCATGGGAAAGGCACTACAGTGAATGATGTATCAGATCTTGAGAAAATTCTCAAAAGAGCGATTATTCTAAGAGACATTGCGGGCGGTGATATCTTTAACTCAGGAAAATACGGCAGGGGCGGAAATGGTGGCCACGGGCCTATCAAGGTTATAGCCCACAACGGTCATGCATGGCAAAAAGATCTTCACTGTCCAGCATCAAGAGAAATCCACTTCTTCTAAGGCATCTGGCACACCATCGAGAAAGCCACTCAAGGCAAGCCATTAGCGGTTTGGCTTCTCGGTGGTGGAGAAAAGAAACTTACAATTGATCAATTTGTGCTGCCAGATGGCCACGTGTTCAGAACAAAGGAGACACATGAAAGACTGCAATTTACTTGCGACAATCTCAGCAATGGTGAACTCACAAATAAAGCTTTCGGCGAAGCTCATGCTACATCTATCGTAGCCAAAGAAAGAAACAGTTGGAAGCCAACCCTGCCAGTCTTCTCAAGGATATCCAAGCCTCCTGTATCGAGCATGGCCATGGCAGCCTTTGGAAATTGATGGAGTATGACACAAAAGATGTCATCAGTATCGACATGAAATCGTGTTATCCTGCATCCTTCCAGGGCATGGGCAGATGCACCCCATTCTTCGAAAGGTTCGGACACCCCATGCACGGAATGACAAGAGTGTGAATCAATGGCTCGCTCCCCAATGACATATCATCAACAGGCTTTGCCCAAGTCCAAGAATGGGCATTCACACCTGACATCCATCCTGCCATCCCTGCTTGGTATGGATAGCATTTCAAGGAAAAGAAATGGGCTCCCATTCCCTTCCTCGTTTTCATGACAAATTCGGGTCTCCTGAAAGAACTCAAAGTAACAGAGGCTATCATCTCCTTTCAAACCCAAATCGAAATATGGCTTCCTGAAGATCACAATCAAGGCTGCTCAATCATCGGGAAGCTAACACAAGGTAACAAGGTTGATGGAAAACAATTGACAAGACGATTGGTCATGGATTAAGGCGAGCTTGATTTTCTCGTCTGCGACACTCGAAAAAATGGCACTCTTTTCGGGGCGCCAAGCAAATGCCCATTGGGTCACATCATCACATACTACGACGACTTTCAACCCCAGTATACTCATCTGCGAGCATCTATGCTCTCTTATGCTCAGATCAACTTCCTTTCCATGCTACAGAGAGTCACACAAAATGAAGCCGTCCAAGTTGCCATGGATTCCCTCTATCTCAAGAAAATAGCTCTTCACAAGCTTGACAAAGTGAAAGCATTTGTTCCTCCAACCGAACACCCCCTAGGCTATTGTAAGATATGTCTCCGCTGTCACGACAGCCCGTCAAAGAGGCCTCCCAACAAGACATCAGTCAACCCAGCTCAATGGCGTGACATAGGCAAGTCATTATTCACCCCGAGGCAGCATGCTTCTTATTCCCCAAAGCCTGAATTCTGGGCATCGCAACATGACATTCCCCTCAGCATTGCACCAAGTCACGATGACCCGCTGTCAAGGCACAAGCTCAGCTATCTCAATGGCTGCGGTGGGAGCGGCAAGACAACAAGAGCAATCAATCTGTTCCACATCAGAGATCCTCTCGTCTTCACCCCGACCCATCGTCTGGCCAAAGAGATGGGAGCGAGGAATGTGAAAGTCTAGACGTATCATAGCTTCTTCCGCTGGAGTGGCCAAGCTGAGTGGACGCCAGAGAGGATGGGGCAAAAGTTCATCCCATGGGTGATCATCTGGGATGAGGTCTGCACAGTGCCCAAATCCATTCTGGAAACCTTCCTCGACTGGCTCATGAGCAGAGGCGTGCAAATAATTTGTTGTGGCGATCAAGGTCAACCACCCCCAATCGCCGGAGAAATGCCACACAACTGGCTCCGCGAGCATGCCGATTTCTACGAAGAGGTCAACCACGATTACAGAGCAAAAGACCCGGCCTTGAAAGAG
The DNA here is from genome assembly GCA_025448255.1 of Umimayanthus chanpuru. Lineage (NCBI taxonomy): Eukaryota > Metazoa > Cnidaria > Anthozoa > Zoantharia > Parazoanthidae > Umimayanthus > Umimayanthus chanpuru. Next base: position 8,277 of record JAOEJI010290332.1, on the reverse strand, counting down.
CTGAAAAAGCGTATTCGTCTGCAGCCTGACCAGGTCCAGTGTCAAGAGATGAGAAAAGCACTGCCATCTTGCCTCGAATGGCGGCCATTCATGCAATCTTGGCACCCAACCGACCTCATTCTCACTTCCCGAAAGAAAACGTGCACCAGGGCACAAGAGCTGTTGTTCCAGCATCACAATGCTCACTTCCCTGACAAACCGGTGCCCATCCTCTATCATCCTAAAGCTTCTAGGAAACAAAACATCATGGTGACAATTCCTGGATCAATGCAGCAAGAGGAGTTAATCCTCAACAACGTCATCTCTGTCTCCACGGAGACGGCTTAACAGGTGCTTGACAGCAAGTTTCCCAACTGGGCTCTTGGCTATGCCATGACAGTCCATTTATCCCAAGGGCTCACAATTCACGATCCACAAAAAATCTGGATCATCAACGACTATCTCCATTGGTCAAGCCTCACATATTTGGCTGTCTCAAGAGTGGAGTACATGCACCAGCTCAAACAAGTAGTCTGCCTGCCATAGGAGGGTTCTGGTGCATTGCAGTCACTCACTGAGCAGCAGCTGCACAAAGTCATCCAGAGGAAGCTTGTTGCCTACAAGCGACAAGACCAGGCCAAAGGTTTGCAGTTCAATCTCAAGGTTGACCACATCCTGCAGCTCAAAGAGACCCAATTGAATCTCTGCGCCACTTGCACTCGCAGCAATTCTCCGTTGACCAGTTAGATAATGCCAGAGGCCACATCCACAACAACGTCTGCCTCACCTGCCTCAAGTGCAACCGAAAAAGAGGGGCTGCGGCTATCAATGCCTGAGGACCCCATCCAGCGGAAGCTGGGTATGGGGAGGTACAGGAAGGAGTTCCTCATGCACAAAGCCCCTCTTGGGGGTACCAGACGCGTCGTCTAAGTAATACAACACCGGCTCATCGGGCTTTGTAACAGCATGATCAACATGGTACACATCAAGAGACCATACAGGATCAGTGGTTCGGCGCTGGCCTCCCTCCAATTTGCCAGGCTGATAAAGATAGCGAACACCAACCCCGGAAGGGAGTTTTCGCTCGTGTAGGCCAACAGGCCTTCTGGGAACAACTGAAGAAGGCTTTTGTTCCACTGTTTTAGCTTTTATGGTGTCTTTAGGTCGAAGCCCTATCAATCTAGTTGGCTCATTGTTCAGCGCAGCCACCACCTCAGGCAGCCGTGCCACCCACTCAACAGACCGCACCCCTGACCCTTCAGATTTGAGCACCATTTCTTGTGCGTACTGATGTCCAAATAGTCTCTCAACAAGCGTGCGGTTCCAACACTCCACAATTGCCTGATCGCAATGGATGTCAACATGACCGCGTCGTACCTTGGTGTTGTGCTTGGTGAGCAGCTGATTCACTGCACCCATGAACTCATGACCTGGGTCGACCTGAAGAAGCTTCAACCATGTCAAAGGGCTCCGCTTGTAGATTCGCTCGAGGGTGGCCGCAACCTCTTTCGCTTCTTTTGTGGCCAGCGGTTCAGCTTCTTTATAGCGGGAGGAGACATCAACTACAGTTAAAGCATATTTATAGAGCTTCCACCCTCTCCCTGGGCGATCGTGGGGCAGAAACAAGAGGTCAGCCAGATGGACTTCGTTTGGCACACTGATATCAAATTTTGGCCGGGGAATATGCCTTGGGGCAGGTAAATAGATCTGCCAGATGGCCTGCTTCTTCAACCAGGCCCGGGCCTCTGTTTTACTGACCCTTGCTGCGGCAGCGAGCTTCTTGATGGCCGCAAGCCCCTTTAATAACCCTGGGGACTGTAGTCGATTTTTGAAGCTTTGTTGCATTCATTCTTGTGTGACCACACCCTCCTTGACCTTTAACAGCCTTGGTTTGTTGGCTCACCCGTCGCATCGCAAGAAAATAATGATTGGGGCCGGTATTCTTAAAGGAAATGACTGGCGGCGTACCCCAAAGCAAGTGTTAAAATGTAAAGAGATCGGCGAATAACTGATACAAATCGAAGCGATTTGTATCCTGCAGAACCTCGCCAGCAAACTTCAGCGTCATTCGGTTCACAAGGGCATGAGAAACATTGGCAACCACATAGTTGTTTGCCTGTCTGCTGACAACAAGGTTGAACCGAAGCCCCATTGTACCAGGAACCACAACCACGTCCTTGTCTAGTTTTGGCACTGCGACATAAAGTGTCTTGCCAGGAGAGGCCTTTGATGGATTGAAAGTTACCCTGTGCCAAACCCGTGCGGCTTTGAGTGCCCTTGGCATCTTCACTGTGTGATTTGGATCAAGATCTTTACTCACTGACATATTTGCACGTACATAACACTCTGTTGAATGTGTTTAATACGGAGTGTCATAGTCTGAAAGATGGACTACGATCCGATAGACCCTGACGAAGATGCTGGTGGTAGTGATGAACAACAGCCCCTGATTCCAAACAAACCCCTCGACTGCAGGCGAAGACATCCCTTTGGTGACCCAACGCACAACTACATCGCAAAAATATGGCGAGAAGGGCACCATTGAGACCTCATTCATAGATGACCGGGGCGGTAACATGATTCGTAACCCTTGAATCTTCCTTGTGCACGAGAAGTTGAAGGAGTTGCATCCAAAGTACGGGGAGAAAGGCTATCTAAATCTAAAGACAGTAATGGGAAAGGATGGGACAACTAAAATCCTAGTCGTTGGGCCATACGGTGGGAAATAAAAATTATAATCTGTTCACAGAAAATGGGGTGGTCAACCGGAAGCTACCAAAGGCCATCTTTGAGATACTCGGTCCGACTCGGGAGCAATGGCAACAAGAAAATGAGCAGTCGCTGCACCAGGTGGAAGACGACATTGCACCAAATGAGGAGGTGGCAAATGACCAAAATGAGGACAAACGTGTGCGAGAACGTACATGTGAAAAAATTGATGAAGGCAACAGGTGACTCGCCAAGCTCGAAAACGAGAGAGAGAGCGGCTGGAGGAAGGGGTGCCTCTGCCCAAATGTTTGAAAGCCATATTCCGGAAATACGAGTTCACAGTTGCAGCCATTGCACTTACTGTGGGAACAACTATCAGCGCGATAATCAGTGCACTCAAAAAGGGACTGAAGAGTGTTGCAAGTGGTGTGGGAAATGGACTCAAAGAGCTGGGCAAAAAAATGGGCAGCCCTGCTTCCCGGGCTGCTGGGCTCAATAGCCAGCTTTGTGTTTCAAAGTGCTGGCAAAGTAGTGAAGTTCCTGGGCGAAAATGCCTGGCTTCTCGTGGTTGCAGTTGCTGCTTTCTTTATCAATCGGCACACTAAGGGTTAATACAAGCGGCCTATCACAAATGCTGCTATGGTCACCCCAGCAATTATCTCGATTTTCAAAGCATCGTGAGAGTTGGTGCTAGTTGCATGTGGCGAATGTTTCTCCTCATCTGTCTCAAGCGGTTCTGGCTTTTTCGTGGAGGGTGTGCATGGACTGGGTTAGAAGGGTGGTTGTTTGGCTGATGCGTCTTTGGAGGGTCTCCAGACATGTCCATGATGCCAAGCTTCTTCGTCGGCATGTTTATTGTTGAGTTGACTCCTAGTCGCATCCCCGAGCCTGCACGTTTGACTTCATTGTTATATCCGACTGTGCTTTCCATGTTGAGAACTAGTCTCGAGGGCGATAACCACGTACCTGGACTGATAGCTAAATCCAACCTGACCTTTGCTTCCTGCACAGCCAGCTGAAACCGTTGGACACTTTTGCTGATATCAGGTTGTCGAACTGCTGACTCAAAGAGGGAAAGAAACTCTCGCCGAACTTCTTCTGCGCTGCCCGTATTTCCGAGAATACTACTCCGAACGTTAACCTGAGCGCCAAGACAGCAGTATACAAGGGCTTTGATGGACTGGTTGAGGCGTCCTTGACCTGCACTTGTCAAGCCATGGGATACTGGCATGACGAAGTACTTGTACTGCCTTGCAGAGTCTACATTGTGAATGTACTGAATCAAATTTCCATCGCTTGGTTTTCCACCCTCGTCAGAGAATTTGAATTGCCCTGGATAGGTGTAATCAGTTTTCACTGGACCTTTGTTCGTGAACCACATGTACACCGATCCCAATCCGTGATTGGTGTCCTTTTTGAAGCAAAAGCTGACGCTCGGGTCGACTCTGAATTCTTTGCAGAGACGCTCATATGAAGGAACGTCATATTTGTTGTCTGTTTGGCTGAAAGTTGGATCGCCCAGGAGGGCCAGCACGCTTTGAATTCTGCCCAACTGGAACAAGATACGATGCACATTGAAGTAAACATGAAATCAGAGAATCACTCTGATCTGGGGAGGGAGGTGGAGTTCAGATTCCGTCACATCGGTTTTGCCATCTTCCATCTTATCTTCGAACAGAAGGCGTTGGCTCACGCTGCATCCAGTTGTAGCTGTTGATGCCAATAACTCATGTCGGGCCCAGCCAACCATTTTCTTGATTCACTTGCTTTGTAATGGGTGATTTGTGTGTGTGTGTGTGAATATGTCGCAGACCACCACAGTGAATGATCGGTAGGTGTGGCATAAATCTGTAGCTTGCTCAGTCGCTCTCCCGGTGGGTGGGGGATGTTGTCGAATGGGACAGCTGGCACTGAAAGCTTTGGGTCAGGATTAAGCGTCAGTTCCAAAGGAAAACCAACAGGAAGTTCCAAGGCTTGCTTCATTTCTTCTGAGAGATAGATGCTTGATTTAAGCAAGCCCGTATCATCATTGAACACAGCAATTCCGTCACCATTCTTTGCCTGAAACATTACATTTTGACAGCCAAAGAAATCCTCCATGTGAAACTTGAGAAATCAGCATTTGGATAACGCTGCTTGAAGCGAGTTCACACTTGAGCCATTCTTGATTCTCGTATTAGAAGATCCGCGCCCACTTTCAATACGATGATACATACGTATCAATATGGTCATCCTAACAATACATGCGCAGTCCAGCAGGTACACATTGTATGTGGAGAAACCAGTAGAGGCACCTTGCTCGGTATCTCTGATTTCTTGCACTCTGGTCAATTCTTGGTGCAATCTGGAAAAGATGGCGAGTTTCTTCTACAGCCACGCCTAAAACCCTGATAAGCTGGTTACAGGCTTCATCAATGCAGGAAACTATACCCTTGAAACTTTGAAGTCTGCAATAATAGAGGATTTTGAGTGCAGAGGGTTAAAAAAGGAAGACTTTCCCCTGAAATTTCTTCCAAGTCACTCGACAGGTGGAATGGTTTTGGTTCGATCACAGCCGAACATATCCGTAACCTTTGACAGCACGTTGGCTGATTTGCTTGGATTGAACACTTGAGAAATACTCGGACTGGGACACGGACTAACAAAGCTGAAATCACCCGAAGCTTTCTATATAAATTATTCTGTAACCTAGTAGATGCAGAGACAAACCTGCTTGATGGTAAACCTTCGCAGTTATTACTAATTAGCTTGCTTCGACATAAAAGGCAAGCCGTTTGAAACAGTTTCTTATCCAATCGATCAAGCGCCTTTGAAATGTGCTTCATAATTGGTACAGCACGTGCAGGCAATTACTTTGAGTGTCTGGGACAGCACTGGGGATCTTATTGACTTTCACGGCAGTTTTTTGTGCTTCGTATTAGAAGTTAAGTAGTAACTTTGGTACACAATATGGCTGGAGATGTACAAACAATTCCGAGTGCTCCCCTTTATCCCGCGCTTTCAAAGCCACAGCAAGCTGCAACGAGCTTTCGGCTGCAAAAAATATGCGACGCACAAAAGGTATTCGAAAACGAGATCAAGCACTATGGGCGGGTAGCCAAGAAATACAAACGAGTGCAGGCAGTGTTTCAAAACACAGCTGTTGTTACTGGCACACTCTCTGTGATACTGTCAAGCAGCAGCCTGGTGACCGCTCTTTCTGGCATTGGGCTGGTCATTGCTGCACCCATGGCTGGAGTTTCAGCTGTACTGGGCACTATATCAGCTGGTTGTACAGCTGCATGCAAGCGATTTACATGAAAAGTGGTCAAACACGAAAATACAGTCTCTCTTGCCCAGAGCAAACTGAATTCCATCAGTGAACTGGTTTCAAAGGCGCTGACGGACGGGGAAATTTCTGATGAAGAGTTTACTCTTATTGTAAGGTAAATTGACAAGTATAATGGAATGAAAGCTTCACTGCGGCAGAAAAACAGCACAGCAATGCCCTCCAGGCAGCATGGGGCAGACAGTGAATGGGATAGACTCAAGTCTTGCAGAGCTGAACTGAGCGTTGCCTTTGCCAAAACTGCCACAGGCTTCACTTTATCTATATGCAAAGCTGTCTGCTGGCCGGTCAAACAGAAACCCCTCAGGGATTTAAAAAAAAATTTTTTTTTTACCCTGAGGGGCTTTTTTTTATTCTCTTTTCTTGTTGTTGTATGTACTTGTTCATTCTGTTGGTTGGGAGGACAACCGGCACTTCTGGGCGTCTGCGACACGGAAAGCTCTACCCAAGCCTCTGACCCAACTTGGAACCTCTCTTTTTTTATGTTTTTTAGCGTGCTACAGTGTAGATGAGCAGTGGCGGCTTTTTTTTTCACTTATCTACACTGGTCTGATAGTGGTTTGTGAACATTATTATGAAACAGCCACCACAGTGCTTCATAATAATGCCATTCGTCACTACCAGACAATTTTTATAAGGGAACTAACTTTCTTATATATAACACACAGACGTAAATCCGATGATCATGGGACTCTAGTTAATTTACATAATAAAACTGTTTGCCGTTTATGTAACACACAGACTCTTGTTACTTTACATAATAAAAGTGTTTGCCTTTACATAACGTACATACATAACTCCAACGATTATGGGACTCTCGTTCATATACACAGTGACATCCTGTTAGCTTCCAGTCTCTCTCTATGAGCCCCAAGGCGGCGAGGGTTGTGGACTCTTGGCGGTCGCAAATAAAAACAAAACCTGCTGCACTTTTTGGTCCGCGACTTTATGTACATGATAATGTCTTGGCATACACAATTGCCCCCATGGTGATACTTGTTTGTCCCATTCGAGGGCGACTTTCCATTCGAGTTTGAGAGTGACTGGCCGGCTGGGGGCCCTTTGGGCCGGGGAACTCCTGATTGGCTGGCATTTTTGCTCTCAAACTCGAATGCTGTTGGCCAAGAAGGACTTTGACATTTACCCAAAATGAAATTTCTTGTCGGGATCCAGGACATCAATGCCCCCGCTTAAGAATTTCATCTCTTCCCTCCATGCCTTGTTTGACATCCAAAGAGGCCTCGGCCTATTTTCCACAAAGAAGATGTCGCTTGGGATTAAACAAGCTCCCATGATCAGCCACATTCGTTCAGCAACTTTTTCTAGTTCAGCCATAACACGTTTAAATTGGCGTCGATTGGGATTAGAGAGGTTGTACTCTAGTTCTTGGATCAAAATCTTTGGTATGTCAAGGCCTTCTGTTGGGCCATGAAGGTGTCTCTGGATGACTCTAAATGCACTTTCTTGTAGAGAGAGGGGTTGACTTTTCACATGTGCCATGTTCTCACAGTATATCCAGGTGACCTTTGGTCGGTCCCATTCAAGGGCGACTTTGCAAAGAGCAGCAGGGGGCATGGTTTGTGCAACATTTGGTGGGTATCGAAGTGTTGCTACGTAGACCGAAGTGCACATGGCGATTGGATGCCGAGATGTATGGGCCATTAGTGTTGGATTCGGCATCAGGTGACTTCGGCGTACATAAATAATTGGTTCACAAGGTTGTGTAAATGAAAGTGACTTCGGTGTAGATAACACTTTGCCGCAATTATTTATGTACATGGAAGTCCATTTGGTTGAGGAATTTGTTGACAAAAAGTCCATTCACACCCCCCCCCCCTGCTGCTCTGCTTGGCAAAGCCAGTGCAAATCCTCAGTTGCTGTGTCTTCTAGATGTTTCAGTGTCAACAGTTGAATTGAAAATTACTTCCTCTCATGCCATCGCCAGCTGTTGTCATGGCATGCATCAAAATCTGAATGATTTCCCAGCGGTTTACAAGTGCCTCCGAAGATTTGTTTGAAATCACATTTTGCTTGTTTTCATATATTTCTAAAGATTTTTGAACAAAATGAATGACAAATTTGTTTTTCTCAGCCATTTCCGAAAAGTGACTTTCACCACTGGAGTACCCCTTTAAAGGTTATTATAATTATAAAATTATTGTTGTTGTTGTTATTATTATTATTAGGCCAAACAAAATAATATCTGTGGTTCCGGTCACCCGACCGACCCTAATTTTTTAGCACCAAATCACCGACCCTTT
>JAOEJI010290221.1:0-11744 GCA_025448255.1 Umimayanthus chanpuru | reverse complement strand
CAACGATGAGGGATGATGCTAATGTGACAGTGATGGTGAGTGACGCTGGTGTAACAACGATTAGGGATGACGCTAATATGACAGTGATGGTGAGTGACGCTGGTGTAACAACGATGAGGGATGACGCTAATGTGACAGTGATAGCGAGTGACGCTGGTGTAACAACGATGAGGGATGACGCTAATGTGACAATGATGGTGAGTGATGCTGGTGTAAAAACGATGAGTGAAGACGCTAATGTGACAGTGATGGTGAGTGACGCTAGTGTAACAACGATGATGGATGACGCTAATGTGACAATGATGGTGAGTGACGCTAGTGTAACAACGATGAGGGATGACGCTAATGTGATAATGATGGTGAGTGACGCTGGTGTAACAACGATGAGTGAAGACGCTAATGTGACAGTGATGGTGAGTGACGCTGGTGTAACAACGATGAATGAAGACGCTAATGTGACAGTGATGGTGAGTGACGCTGGTGTAACAACGATGAGGGATGACGCTAATGTGACAGTGATGATGAGTGACGCTGGTGTAACAACGATGAGTGACGACGCTAATGTGACAGTGATGGTTGGTGACGCTGGTGTAACAACGATGAGTGACGACGCTAATGTGACAGTGATGGTGAGTGACGACTGGAACTCGGGACCTACGGGTTACGAGTCAGCGCTTTAAACCGCTCGGCCACGCTGCCTTCCTAAAGCCTACATCTTATCGACAAGTGCTTGGGTTCTTTTAAAACCCGCGAAAGAACGTTGAGCTACTGGAACAACGGCTTAACGTTCCTTTTCACAGACGGTGCAGCGCCGGAAAGAAGGTCAACCCTCGACCAGGCCGGACATTGAACATGGGACGTTGTGGTTGGTAGTCATGCAGAAATCTTACCAACTGTGCCAACTCGCACACACAACAACGATAGCAACATTGTTGTTACAGCACTGTCGACTTCCATCATTCACTGGTCCACTAGTGTGCACAGCACTCTCAAAGCACTGTTGATTGCTGTCAATCATCTTGTACCAGTGTTAGGAACGCAGTCGGCAGAACTCTCAGCTTCTATCAACCAATGTTCCACTAGTATGCACTTCGACGTCACAGCGCTATACAATAGCACTGTGCTCGCCATATCGCACTTAGCACTGTGGCTACGAACGTACCGAACTTGCGGTTAGCTAAAACAACGATTTGAGTTGAGCGTTTTTAGGGTGACAGGAGGAGGGGGGGAGGGAGGGTGCGGGAATAAATGAAAGGAAGATACTGCAACTTGATTACGAACCCGCAATATTATAAGACTTTGAAGGTTGAGCGGAGTTTCTAACAAGAAAAAAGTTAGTTCTATGTCGAGATGAACGAATGATAGGAAATTTTCCTGATTATAATTTACAATACGAGGGTACGGCTGATTCCGATAATCCGAACCTTCCGCTGTAATGCGATAACTGGATCCTTTTACCGTTTCCTTTGAAGATTCAAGATAATCGAGTCGGAAGTGAGGCGATAACTCAAATATTGTCATTTCGTTTCTGTTTACTGTAATTTATTATTTTACCTAGAACCATCAGCGAAAACAAACTGTATTTACAATTAATAGCTTCCTGTGATTTGCTTTTACTTAGTATTAACTAAACACTGTAAACCCCTCGCAACTTGAAATCAACAAGAAAACCTGTTAAAAAGTATAAAATTAAAGTCCAACTACACGCTTTTTTATAAGAACAATTTAATAAGAACAACGAGGCTAAAATTATCCCAAAAACTAAGAACAAGCGGAACAATCGAGGCTCGGCTTCAGATGTAAATGTAACTGAAAGTTTTCATTGAAAAACACAACACATCACGTCATTATACGTGGCGTTTCATTGCAGGTCTTTCTGCAGTTTACTGTTAGAAACACTGAGTGAGCAGAGAAGAAAATCAAAACCATGCCGCATGTGTTTATGACAGCGCCGAAGTGTATATTCGGCAATAATTTAAACTTATGCTATAGAAATAAAATTAACTTTATAACAAATACTAGTATTCGCGGTGATAAATGACATGATCAGAAACAAGAACAGTTAAGAACAATTGAGGCTCAAATTGGATAAAAACTTAAAACAATGAGCCTCGGCCAAAATTTACTGGTTCTTATAAAAAAAAACCCGTGTATCTGCAAACTATTTTTTATCTTTCTCTGTGGGGTAAGGGACCCGGTTATTCCAAAGTGTCGAACTAACGTTTTAAATTTTACTGGTGTTTGGCTTTTACACAGTTGTCTCCTTCCTGTTAGACAGAAAAGCCTCAGTGACGCCGCAGCCATTTGTGTTTGTCTCCTCTGTGTTGACTAGGTTATTGTTCTCCACAGTCATGTCATCATCTTCCGAATGGTTTCCAACCACTTCTCTGTGCGCATGCCTGAAGCAGCAGGTGTGCTTGTTGTTTTGCTTTTTGTTGCCATGGTTACGGTGACAAAGATACTCACTTGTTGAGTTTGAAGATTCTGCCGGGGAGAGAGAGCCATTTCTCATGGCGGAACGCGATTGGTTACCTCGGCTGAAACGGGCTTTGCACCATGGCATGTGACAGCAAAAAATGTATGAAAGGTACTTGATATAACCGCGCCTGAAATGTCTCGTCAAGGTCCCGTATACAATGGGGTTGAGGCAGGAATGAAAGTAAAGGAGCATTGGAGCGAATTTGAAGAAAACCTCTGTAGCTGTTTCTTTGTCTCGGTCAGTGCCAAAGTCATACATCATCCAGGCGATCTGTGCTGGCAGTAGACAGACAGCGAACAAAATGACAATAGTGGCAAGAGTTTTAATCACCTGCATGTTCTCTCGCTTTCGTTCTGGGCTGAGCCTGGCCGATCTACCGCCGACATCACCTTTCCCAGCAATGGGCCGAGTTAAATCCAGTCCAATTCTTATGTACGCAATAGCGATGGCAATCAGTGGTAAAACAAACTGTAGCATGAAGAGCGTGGCTGTGTATGCCCGTCGGAGGGAGGGGGAGGGCCACTCTTCCTTGCAGCCCTGGGGTTTCACCACCTTGGGTTTAGTCACAATCATCAGGGGCATGACGTAGATCAGCGATATCGCCCACACTACCGCTATCCACAGGTAGATTCTCCTGTGCGTTGTCTCAGGGTTGAAAGGGTTCAGTATAACTCTACACCGGTGTATCGCCATCGATGCAAGTGTATATATACATACACAGATGGTCCACGTTTGCATCGCCCACACGAAGCGACAGTATATCTCATGATTAATGGTCGTCTCGAAAGACATCACAAAATTTGTTGGCAGACAAAGGAACAAATACGACAGATCGCTTAGCGCCAAGTTAAATATAAACAGGTCGTTAACTGTCCTTCGCTCCTTTCGTCCGATGACTACGATCAGGACCAACAGATTTCCCGTGCATCCAATAGCAAAGGCCACAACGTAGAAAACTTGATTTACATTCTTTTCCGCATTATTATCCAGAGAAACTCCGCTTGTTAAATCTGACGCCGTTGAGTTGTTCATTTTCTCGCGGTTCACTCTGATTCTCGGTGAAAATTCCAGAAAGGTAAACCAGCGGTGCGGTGCCTGCGAGGTCCAGTGATTGTTAGAAAGCTGGAAAGGACAGTTTCTCACCCCACGCTACGTTCACTACAAATAAGCCTCAAGCAGAATTCTTAGCGAATTTGACAGTCTCCCAGTTCAAATTCACACACAAAACAGTCATGAAAGGTTTACAATGTAACTAAATTATTAACAGAGCACCAGGGCGAATTAGTGTCCCAATATCCTTCCAGTTTGCTTCAATTACTTGAAGCAATCGTATGAGTAATCTTTACTTGCAACAACAAAACCTCTTCCTTTTCAGTTCCAGTGCTGAATTTGCCCTAGAGGAAATACAAACATAAAATCAATTACATCAGTACTAATTACTGTTTCTATGGATCTTCGTTTAGACATACTCGCCTTGTAGTTTTTCTTCGTTTCCACATAGAGCTTTTCTAAAGGAAGATTAGTACGAAGGCTGTTGTGACTGGTTGTTAAGAACCGAGTATAATCGACGATCATTTATCCCCAACAGTGCTGGGGCGCAAAACTCGCGTTTATTAATTACTTCTTGACTCAAGTGCTCCACAAATACCATAAATTATGATATCCTCATTGTTACAAGACACTCTTTACACGTAATGTACTATATAACTTGACGCCAATGGCAAAATAGAACAAATATTTCACTCGGTTCACCCGGAGCAGTTTTGTTTAAAGAAAGCAATTTAGCTCCGAAATTCTTTTAGTTGGTTTATTGTTTTTAAACTGAAAGCCAGTTGCGAAGGCTGATGATTCAGAAATCAGTTTTTGGGAAATCGCTATCTATTTTTAATACTGTTCTTATCACTGTTTATTCCGGCCATAAATTTCGCACAAACCTGGTGAAATTAAAGTTTTGAAGCCTTTATATACTCTCTATAGTATAGTGAGATAATAGTCACATTACTGCGTGGCTCTTCTGGTTTTTAGGTGGTAAACTATTGCTTTTAAATTACTAAGTTTTCCATACAAATGCAAAAAATCTCTTTTAAACGACTTACGACAAAAATTACCGTTTATGATGGGCTAAAACGATTCTATGACAATAGGAAACAGCTTGAGAGAAGCGCAGCTGCTCACAATTGAGAATATTTACCGTTGTAGCAATATACATTGCTTCTTACAAAATGGAATTTCATTTTCTAAGATGAGAGACTATAGAATAACCAATAAACTAGCTGAACTGATCACGGTTCTTTCAGTATAGTTTCGCTTTTGCAACTAAAACGAATCGAGCTTCGTCAATTTAACGTGATTTGAAGTTCTTTGCGTTTATTGATATTTTTCTGATATTTACCAATACTTGGAATATTTATGAGCCATGCTTTCTAAAATGAACGAGTCGGTCAACAATTCACTGAGTTGATTCAATTCTGAACGAGAGACCGGAGAATGTATTGAAACTATTACTGATAGTATCTGATCCAGTTTTTCTTAAGTGAAACGTGAAGCAACTTGGATACACGGCCACATAAAAGGCACTACCTTACAGAATGTACCATGCAAAAAATTTGAAACAAAGATGTTATTTAACTTTGCCCTGAATTACTTGTGCTCGCCGACTTGTAAAGCACTCCTAAAATAGAAATAATTGACGTTACGTTTTTGTAAACCTTATTCAAAAAATGTCAACACTAAAGATCGGTTGCTATCGACAATAGAAACAACGTGGTAACCTGTTCTCTGCACTATTAAATATTGACTTCACACGTAACACACCATATATGGAAATTCAAGTGGGATATTGTTGGTACTTTACCTGGTCTCTGCTCTCTTTTTAGATATTCGCTTTCAAAAGGGATTGTTTCTAATATACAACATCAGTTGAGACTGGCTGAATAAGCTTTTTATGGAAGCTCTTATATAGACTTGACAACGTATTTTGGCTTTATTTTTCAACATTTCTGCTATGTTTAACATGCACGTTTTTGGAACATTATATCGTAATGAAACCAGCTAAGCGATTGTGTGCAATTTAGTGCTTCATATGACTGAGAATTGGTCGAATCGGAGTATAATATCACCTGGTAATATCACCGGAAAGAACATATTTTCTTTACCGTTACCTTTTCCAATGTTAAATTTTAGTGGGATTAAACTTTCCGATCTTGCTATAACAAAATACTATTTGGAAAACAAAATTTGACAGATTTTCCTCAGTTCAAGAGTTTGTTCATTCACCCGGCTGACACCACAGACTTCTGTTAATCCAACTGAACCTTAATCATGCTTCCAAACTAATCACTGAAATTGTAGGTACAACGGGATCATGCTGGTCGATGTTTTCTTCAAAAAATTACTCTGTACTGATAATTGAAATAACTAGTTACTTCATTTTTTCTCTATTTGCTCAACTATAATTACATTCTATTTACATATACCGGCAAAAAACAAAAAAATCCCACTTCATCTATTTACAGTATAAGGTATGTAGATATTTATAAGAAGGTATAGACTATTGTTGAGGCAGGGCCATTCTAATAGCAAAGCTAAGCGAGAGAATGACTTTTTAGTAATTCAAAGCAATGTTTGAAAATGCTAATTCTTTGGTCCAGAGATTCCAACTCATGCCGGTAAGGGTATGTTTGCACCTTGGCCAACGATTCACCTTACGTACGTACGTAGTTGTATGTATCTGGCCTTCCAACACATTTACCATTTATACTAGTACAAATGAGCGTCTCTATTCTTTGCTGCTTCGACTGTTTATACAGAGTATGCCCTTGGGCGTTTCTGCTTGGTATGGGCCCAAATTTCTTCTCAAATTGAGATTAATGACAACACAAGACTATGAAAACCTCTACAATTTTGTCCCAAAGGAAACATCAATGTTTAATTTAGTAATAAGTTGAAAGCAGCAACACCTTGAGGCTCCATGTTCGACAGGCCCCATGTGGGACCAATGCCGTGACCTTGTAACTACATTTGGAGAATGCAACCTTCCCACTTTTAGAGAATCAAGACAAAGTTATTACCCATTAGTAGGTTGAGTCTGTAGATGTTCCATTGCTTGGTTAGAAACATACGAATTAACTATTGTATTTATATCAAGTCAATCGCAGCACTCCGTTCCAATTCCACGTCTTCAGTTGAAATGTCGAAATCTGATTTAAATTATTCATGTTCTACAAAAATACCGTTTTTGCCGGTATTCATTGTGGTTAATACCCGTTGTGGATTTACGTTTATTTTTGTTTTATAGGAAGTTCAGTTGTTGTCAATTGTGTCACGATAGGATTCTGTATATACCTTGGAAAAACAATATTCCACTAAACATTTACAAACTAGGTGTTAAATTAGAAGATCTTATTTCATTTTGTTGAAAATGTTAAGTTTGTCGCTATTCCTAAAATACGATACTCTTTATTCTTGATTTAGTGAATAATTATCCCTATTCGCTGGCTATAAAGTAAGAAACTCGAAACCAAAGTCTGACCAAGTATCAGGGAACGCTCCTTTTGGAAACAAACAAAACACAAAACAGTTCTGATAACTCTTTATCTGATCACAACAAACGTTGATTGAAAATGAAGCAAAACAAACTGTTTTGTTTGTTTGTCTGCTGTTGCCTGCCAGACTATTTCATAGCGCTTGAGGGCCTAGATATCATTTTGTAAGGACTAAAAGCTCAATGAATTAATTCCTAATTCTGGTGAACGGTTCGCAGTAGAGATAACTGTCCAATAAAACTGACTTTTACTTTTAAAATACTGCCAGCAGAGGTATTTTGCGTATGGTGATGTAGAACCTCTTGGTAGTTCTTACAAGATAAACAATATTCGTATACAAAGAATTCTACCAACCACATGCTGAGTTTTAATGGCAATAAATCTAACCTACATGCAAATATACGAGTTACAGCTATCCTCTTGCAATTGACTTCTCGGCTTGATTATGATCGTCTGCTAAGAAGTATGAGAAACAGGGACTGATATTCCGCTTGTTGGGTATGAGATGGTAAACAGCCGACAAGGCGCATGCGTGCATAGCACCGAGTTGGCTAGAAACAAACTCGCGTTCAACATTAACAAGAGCGAATGGAATAAAAGTTTTATTTAATTTCATTAAATTCTGATCACTCAAATACCTCGAAATTTAGCTTCCCGCTCAAATTTTTCAGCAACACTTAGGGCTTACAGTTTCCACACACAGCTACACGGTATATGAGCTGATAACTGAGATTGAGAGAACCAATCGGAACGCTAGAAACGCAGTATCCGAAGTTGAGAATAGATATGTATATTTATCTAGTGCGTTACAGGTATATCTATAAAGGGGCTCCTGTGGTAGTCAGAAAGAGTGAAAATTACTTTCCGTTTAACTTTGTTCAGAGCTCTCTGTCTCTATCTCTGTCTCTGTCTGTCTGTCTGTCTGTCTCTGTCTCTGTCTCTCTGTCTCTCTGTCTCTGTCTCTGTCTCTGTTTCTGTCTCTGTCTGTCTGTCTGTCTGTCTTTCTTTCTCTCTCTCACTCACTCTCTCTCTGTCTCTTTCTGTCTCTTTGTCTTTCTCTCTCTGTCCCTGTCTCTGTCTCTGTCTGTCTCTGTCTCTCTCTTTGTCTCTGTCTCTGTCTCTCTGTTTCTGTCTCTGTCTCTGTCTCTTTCTCTCTCTCTCTCTCACTCACTCTCTCTCTGTCTCTCTCTGTCTCTTTCTGTCTCTCTGTCTCTCTGTCTTTCTGTCTCTGTTTCTGTTTCTGTCCCTGTCTCTGTCTCTCTGTCTATCTTTGTCTCTGTCTGTCCTGTCTGTCTGTCTGTCTGTCTGTCTGTCTTTCTTGGGAAAGTCTTTGCTTTTAAGAATCTCAAAATGAAAGTTTTTAAAAAGTCAGCTTGATATGTGATTTCTGTCAACAAAAGGGGACAACGTTAGGAAAGGAAAACTCAATCTAAATACCGGCAACCACTGCAGGTGGAACTCAACTTACTCGCAATCCGTCAGGACGGGTAGGAGGGTGTTGTTCGAGCTCTTGAGAAGGACTGAAAGATACAAGTTGCAAGTACATAAAATTTGAATTATTACTGATTATGGAAAATTTAATATTAGAAGTATGGAATTTTATAGATGATAAGCTGAAAATGCTCAAAAACTCAGCATTTTTAAAAAAGAAACTAAAAGACAGTTTGCTAGCGTCTTACATAAGTTCATAGTTATGTTGTCATTTATAAGTTTACAGAACCTGTGCAATCAGGACTGAAAATAGCTTTGTACCACTAGTCCGTTTTCCGTTTTACTTCTTTCCTTCGACATATTATATCGTATATGTAAAATATGTTCAGCCAACTGGCAAGACTAACCTCTGGTTATTACAGTTACCTGAGTACCTACTTTTCTGTTTAATTTAATCAGGTGTGTAAATGTAAGTGTAGTGCTATAAGCAAAGGTACTGAAATAAAGAAATTGATTGAAATTATATTTATTATTGTTATTATTAATGTTACTATTTCTATCATTGTAACTGTTATTATTATTATTATTATTATTATTATTGTTATTATTATTATTATTATTATTACTGTTACTAACGCTGGAGACTTTAGTCTTCTGCTCATTTGATGGCAGGGAAGCATACCTTATCAAACCACACATTCTTTGCGCTAACCAGAACTCCCACTTCGCACCTCTAAATGCAGTATGCTTTGCTCGCCTTTGAATAATCAATCAGATAAAGCTTTTATGAAAACTTTTGAATAATAAACTTTTAGCTTACTACTCTTCACTAAACAGCAAATCAGCTACAAATTCACCGCTTGACTAAGAAATTGACATCACTGCATACATAGTGCAAACAAACCTTTTAAAGTAACTCGTAAACGTGTATTCGGAATATGAAGTACACAGTGGTATTGACAATGCCTGTAATCCTAGCTAAATATGTACGGACGAAACTACCGTCAAACCTGATTTGAGCAACGCGTTGTTTTGCTGCTACAACTATCACTGGCACAGTAACAGAAACACGAGCCGACACCACTCATCATTGGGATACAAAAAACAAGTCTTGAAAATCAAATGGAAACCATCAACATTCCGTATTACTTTAATTTGTTGAAAGGGACTACATAACAATGTTTTGCCAACATAAGCTGCTCGTTTTAATTGTTTCGAGTCCCAGATACCGGTGTATTGGGAAGTATCTGGTTGAACCTAGGTATACGTCTACATGTTTAAATGTGAATTGAGTCGAACATAGAAACACCTACAGGAAAAGAAGTCTGACAAAAAATTAACTTCTATTTATGAGATGTGAACGAATTTCATCAGTTTCGAAACAATTAAAATATTGCGGACAAGGTATTTATTTGCTAGCTTGGCTACTAAGCTTCGTTTACATCGAAAAATAAAAATTTAGTAACGCAAAGCACAAACCTAACTGGCGTCTTGCTATTGAAACCGCTTTCCCAACCTCCCAACAATCGGGCAAAACTCTTGAACCTTCAAACCTGTGGATGGAATCAAACAGCCACCTGAAAGTTCTTGAATGAATTGCCGTAATTAGTGATGTTTGTTGAGCTGTCTCAATACACGTTCTGCATCTATCCACTGCGTTTCGCTCTATTTTATCTCCCAAAAAGGAAACTGTGTTCTAAATGGCAACACATTTCGTATGCTCTTTTTATCTACTTTCATTAACTAATAAAGGCTAAAACCGAATACTGAAATAAACGAATTGACGTTTTGCATCATGTTTCTAAGCAGCCTTAATTTCTATACTCTTTTTCAGTTCATAAAAACTATTTCTTAAAAAAGAAAAAAAATACACTGAAGTAAGCGCAGATATAGAATATTTAAAATATATCATTTAAAGCGCTTTTAAATTGCTTCGATGCAGTTCATACCTGATGTCTTATCCAAACTACCATCGCATTCACTCTTTATCTTGATTTTTAATAAATACAATGATGTTTTTTCCGCCCCAAAACTGAACGCGCATGTATTGATTTTCTGTGTGGCAAGTTTCCAGCCCCATTACTGATCAGTAAAAATTACCAAACCTTTACAATATTAACGCGAAAAAGATACATATACGGATTTTCACTTTATGATTAGTACGCATTATCCAGTTTTAAAAATTCTTTCTAAAGAGTATTCTGTTGCGGAGTGGTAGACACAAGGCTGAAATAGTTATTTTTCAATCATTGGCGATAGTCAAATATTAGCACAATGCATAATATATGCCACAAGTTTGGCCTAAAACAGCGTTGCCTTAACATAAAACGAAAACATGTAACAAATAGCTACAATCAAATTTTAAACGAGTAAAAGCGTCTCCATAGCTATCATAAATGGTGGTGTAAAACGACTCCTCTTTACTCTTATAGCTGTTGGATGGCTGTCCGGTGCTAAACTCTTGCGAATACTCTCAATCAAGTGATAAGAGTTCATTTCGATTTCAAACTGGACTTAACCAACTGTTTCGGCCAATACGCTGTGGTGAGTCCCCTAGTATTCCCTTTGAAACAATTCCTAGTCACTTGCCTCTTTCATTTCTCGACCTTGTTCAGTGCTCAAGCAGCTCTTATTCCAACTCGGCGAAAATAATGCCAATCGATTCAATGGAGATGTGAATCGGAAGATCAACAGTGAATAACACACGTTGATGTCGAGTGATTAATTTCCATGAATACAATATATGGCAATGAGCGAAAGTTCAGCTGTGTTTGAACTTGTCAAACGGACATCAAACGTAATTGTTTATTTTTTCAAAGGCGCCGGTTCAGTTGGCTCTTGATCCAAATAAAACAAGACACATACGCCATATCTAGTCTAACTGATTGGGCTCACTCGGTTCATTTTCCATTCGAAGGACTTAATAAATTGTGACCCATTTCGTTCAAAAGAAAAAAAACCCTTGTTGTTGTAATGAGGTTTTAAAATTCTTATTCGTCGGAAGTACCGTCTTTCCAATGTAAGAGCAAAATTTATTATGTACCTATTATCTTTTACGAAAAATGAAATGGTTAATTTCACAAAAGCTCTTCTTTAAACGTTACTGAAGCAACTCAATTTTAAAAAACCATACTAAACCCGATAGGCAAATTAAATAAATAATTTGAGTTTCTTTTCAGAAAAATATTACACAATAACTACGGTAGTGTCATGTGACTGATGTTTTTTGTTTGGGTTTCGTCTTGTTGTAGATCTTCCTGCATGCCCGGCCATTACTTTACATATATATA